>VZTB01010731.1:320560-528742 GCA_013397245.1 Thryothorus ludovicianus
AATTCCAGCGTGGCAGGCTCAGCAGTTTAACAGTGCCACCTCCTGGCTGGCGCTGGCAGCGAGGGGTGTCCCGGCTTCCCTCTGACGTGTCCCGCTCCTACTCGCTCCCGGCAGCGCCCCCGGGGTCCCACGCACGGACTCCTCGCCAAGCCACGGGGAGAATCAGCTGCAGCTCTAGGCCTGCTCAGTGCAGCAGCCGGGAGCGATCTTTGGTGTGCAAAGGATGGCCCAAACAGGATTTTTCCGCTTCATGCAAGCACCTCAATTTTCTTTCTTTCTTTGTTTTGGTTTGGGGTTTTTTGTTGTGCTGGATGAAAAGAAGCCCTGATCTCACCTCCTCCACCAGGGATGGGGTGGCTCAGAACATAAAATGTTTTGATTCATAGTGGAGTAGGGATGACAGGACAGATCCTCTTTGGTAAGATCAGAAAAATTGTCCAAATGCTGATATTAGATTTCATGTTAATTAAAGGCAAAAAAATTAAGAATTTTTTGAAAAAATTAAGAATTCACTTTGAAATGAAATCACCTTTTCTATGGCACTCTTGTAAAGATTTGTCCCTAGAACAGGCTGGATTTTCCTGGTTTAAGGGAGTTCCAGTGTCCCATCCTCTTGGTATCTGATCCATTAGCACAGGACCTGAGTTGCTGCACCAGGCAGCATGGATGTAGCCCTGCTGGGACTGCACAGGGTACTGCTGCAAATACCTCCTGAGTCAGGTGATGTGAGGATGGCATGGCTCAGCTCCTTCTCAAGATGGGGAGGGGATCGGCTGGAGAGCTAGAACTTGCGTAGGGCTGAGGAGATCTAGCTTGGGGTACTGTGGAAAAAGGTGCCCTTAGGGATGCCAGTAAAACAGGGAGAGCATCTTGGTTTCCCTAGAGGGCTGGGTTCAGAAATTATTTTTGCTGTTACACTTGAGTTTCCATGAAGCTGAGCAGGATTCAGGACTACCCTGCATGTGAGCAGCAGTCCCACAGCAGTTTGGGCATCTCTTAACCTCCCACCTTGTTTCTTCACTCGTGGCTACAGAGCTTCTAGGGCCTTGGCAGAGCCAGTCCAAGCAGAAGGCCCAAGGCAGAGGTGAGCAGCTTTCTGCTGGTGTGGTTTGTGAGCAGGTGTGCAGCAGAGCAGAATGAACCTCGTGTGGGTGCAAGGGCGGGAAGGGGAGTGCACAGCTGAGGTGGCAGGGGCATGAGAGCAGCTCCAAGGGCCTTGGTGCTCTGCTGTGGATGCTGTGTTTGTGATGGCTCCCAGTGCAGCTGGGGCAGGCCTTCATCAGCAGGGTGCACTTCCTGTGGCACATCAGCTGCTTCAGCATGGTCTCAAGAGCACTTAGAGATGTACAGGACCTTATAGGTACAGGCAGCTTTTTCCTCTCTAGGGAAACAGTTTATCTTTGCAGATGTTCCAGTAACTGCATGGGTGTTGGGTTTTATTTTCTCTAGATGGTACAAAATGTAATCACTTATGCAATATGGCAGACTGGCTTTCTAATCTTCCGTCTGATGTACCACTTTGGAAAGTTCTTTGGATTTATATCTGTATTTCACAGTGTTCCCCATCCTCTTCTCACTCTACAGTGAATTTTTCCTGTCAGTGTAGTTACTATTGAAGAAGGAGACGAGGTAGGAACCTCTTGAAACTGCTGTGGTGGAAAAACCTGGTGGTATGGTAGTGTCTCCTGAGCAGCATTGTGGTGGGGCAATACAGAAACCTTAGCAGTGATTCTGATGTGAGCAATGCTGCACCCTGGGACTTCAAGGTTTTGTGCTATGAGCCAGGCCAGAGAATTTTCTGAGCCTAAAATAAGTAAATAAGACTACAGTGCAAGTCCAGTGTCTTGACACAACCAGGAATCCCTTCAGCCAATTTTGCTGCTGAAGTGCCCTTATTGTCGAGGTACAACTTGATAGTTTTTGACTTTTCTTCAAATAGCTCATGGTGAATTTTGGTTGTACCAGTTCTCTCTGCTCTGTGGTCCCAGTCTGTGTCTGGAAGGTTCCTCTATTTAATCCATTCTTTAGCCACTGGTCTTTCCAGCTTGATTTGGCTGCATCTCCTGTCTTCAAGCAGAAAGTCTTCAACATTTAATATTTGTCTGTTAGCTCAGTCTCACTTGTGCTTGGGGTTTCATCCAAAGGGGAAGGTAAACCCTGAAAATAAGCAGAGAAACTACCTCTCAATACTGAGGCTGTTATGAATGTCTGCACAGAGAGTTTATTTCAGTCAAGCCAACACAGAAAAATTTCTCTGAATTGTTATCACAGTTGGACTAAGATTGATCTTCTTAAGATTTCTTCTCCCCCTACAGAATACTCTGATGTGGTTAAATCAGAGATACCCAAGAGTCTACTTGAGTCTTTTTCTTAGCTTGACTGTACTTGGGGTTTTTGTTCATATTGCTTTTCTTTGTTGGCCAGTGGGAGCAGTTTGCTATTGTAGACAACACTATAGAAGAGGACTGTGTGAGCAAGCAGCTGTGACTTGGAAGTGAAAGGATCCTGCAGTGTTATTTGCTTCCCACCTTCTGCAATTGCAGCAGTTCGTTGTTGTAGTAGTAGCTCTAGGCCTGTTTGTTTGTACTTATCATCCACAAGGTACCAATGTTTTTCTGAACCTTTATGCTTCTTTTTATGTGTTTACCCTTGGAGATGCTGACAAAAGAGTTAGGAATGGAAAAATATTGTGTGTTCCTGGTCTGGGTCTGTAGTTCCCTAGGAATCCAGGGAGGTGTTGAATTTGATGTTACTTTCCTGTTTTTTAGGAAGCAGGCCAAGCTATGAATAATAAATACAAGCTCTGGGGAAAAACCATTTTCCATTCAGAAAATTTAACATTAAAGACTGAACAGTAATTTCCTAGCCTGCTGCAAAGGATAAATAAAATAGGAATTCCATGTTGGGACTAGAGAAGCTACTGACAGCTTCTTCAGCTTTTGCTGTGCCACAGTTAATGAATTGGTTTGTCTTTGATTTTTATGTAGATAGAACAAAGGTATCTCCAGCTAAGTGATGCAGATTAGTATAGTTTTCAATCTGAGGAGTTTGAACTTGGAAAAATTAAGGCAAAGCAAGTTCCTTTCTTCTGCTGGCTTCTCTCTTGGCTTTCAGAATGAGAAATAGCTGGGGCATAACTTGAAAAAATCAAGACGAAGGAGGAGATTAAAGTTATGGTATTCTGTTTGGGGCCGAATCAAAACTTACTGCATAGACACTTAAGTTTCTGCTTCAGTGATGACGGTGTGAGAAATCAAATAATAGGATGCCAATAAGTTTCTGTGGTTTGGATCCTGCATTTATTTGTATTTCAGAATCTGAGGGGTCCTGTTGGAGCCCAGGCGGAATGCAGGGAGGGAGGGGTAAATCACTGTCAGTAGTGCAGTGATTGAGGGGGGGATCTCTGATTTGAGTACTCTTGTGAAGAGCATCTCAAGCATTCAGTAGAGAAATCTGACTTGCTCTCCTCCCACTCTGAAGCAGGCTGTTGTTCTCTGAACTGATGACTGTTGGGTAGTAGAAGGAGGTGAAGGTTTGCAAGGGGCAAGAGAGCATCCTGGATCAAAGTGTTTGTTTTTTCAAGGTAAAGCTACTTTAAATTGGGGAGAAGCAGACCAGCAACAATGATGAATATAATCTGTGCATTTTATCACTCTGCTAACCCCAGCTGTAAAATTTACCATAGGAAGGCTAATAAAATGGGAGCCACACAAGCAAATAGAGGGCATGGGATTATCAGTAAACATTTATTTTGGCTCTGGTGGAGCCACTCCCCTGATCAAAGTGGTTGGAGTTTGAACCTCTTTTAAGTTGTTCCTTGCTTGGACTGGGAGTGTCCTGATCTTGCATTGATGGCATCAGTATTGTCTGTGCAGCTGTGTGGAAGAGAGAAAGTATCAGGAGGGAGAGGGAAATTGTGTGAGGCTGCTTTACTGCAGTGTGAGACAACAGTAGCTTATTTTAGCTTTGCCAGAAACTGCCTGGTTTAGGAAAACAACCTTAGGCTTATTGTATAACTAGACGGTATAGGTATTATCACAGAGCCAACAGGGAATGCTTTACCATTTGCAAGCTCATGTCTGGCAGACTGAGTAGCTGTGTAATCCTTATCAACAAAATAGCCCGCTGGCAGAAATCATCTTGAGCCCCAGGCTCTTCCCTTCCGGAGCCTCTTCTCTGACTGATCTCTTTGTTCAGGGTTCCCCCTTTCAGTTCCAACAAGAGCTGCTTGAATCCCTCTTGGCAATGAGTCTCTTGGCTGAAACAAACATCTCCTCTCTGATCCTCTCAGGCTCCATGGTTGATGTGTGGTAGAGGGGGGCTCACTTGGTGAATGTGGTCTTCTTGTTCAGTCTCTATGGCTGGGGATGTAAATAAAGAGCTTCTGGGAGGAGGTACATGGGTGAGAAACAGTAGTCTCATGAGAGAAACAGAGAGAGGAAAGGGAAGGTTTTTAAGTCCTCAGAATTGGGATCTTTCTATGCAAACATCTCGCATTTCATTTTATGTCTTAAGGGCAGAACAAAGGCAGCTTTACTTCTGACTTTCTCCGTGGTTTTTTTTTTTTCACCTTATCTGTTTCATCCATTCTGTATTTCTTTTATTTATTTTGTACTCTGTTGGGGAGATTGTAGTAGACACCTGTGTGCTTGAGTTCAGATTCATTTTAAGGCCAACTCATAATGTGTTTGGACTAGAGAGGCAAGACAGTAGCTGGGCTTGAATGTAGCTCTCATGATATATGAATGGCTCTCCTTCCTGGGTCAGGGCAGATCTGAAGCACCAGAGAGAGGCCCTGCCTCCAAGGGGAGACTGGGCTGAGCAGCAAGGCAAGAGAGCAGGCAGCAGGAAGTTAACTCTGTGGATGTTAGCCTGCAAAGGATTGCTCCATAATATATTTTTTTACAGTTCTTATGTTTAAATATCTCTGCATTATCCAGCCAATGCTAGGCCAGAATGCTTGTTTTTGAGGTCTTCTGGAAGTGTGGGTGTTGAGGGAAAACGGAAACAATCTGTAAGGCTGACAGAGCAATTCAAGCAAGACTTCCCCCTTGTTCTCCCAGGGTAAAATGTTTGACTTTCTGCCCTCTTATCTGCATCCGTCTGTGAGGTCTGAAAAGGCTTTCCTGTTCTCGGATGGTTGATCCCTGTAGCTTATGCCCCATTCTACTGCTGCACAGAAATGAGGGTCTCAGCAGTTACAGCCCTGTAAGGAGGCTGGGTGAGAGCTGGATTTGTGGGTGGGCCTTCACAATGAACAAGGGATGTGCTGGTATGAAGGAGTGGTGGGAGATCTGCTCGTGTCTGGCAGTCTGGGACTCTGCCTGCTGGGACACAGAAGTCCCTGTGACTGGGATGTGCATGGCTTGGTAGAAACATTGTAGTAGCTGTTTTATCTCAGCTTTAGCTGATCTGTGAGTGCATTTGTAGCACACTGATCATTGTGTTTGCCTGAGCCCTGTGGGAGCTCCTGGGGAGCAGACTCCCATCCCATCTGTCTCACTGAAGCATTTGTCAGTCCTGGGATGGTTACTTCAGAATGATCCACGAAAGAGATTGGCATTTATGCTCTAGGTGGATTCTTCATCATGGTCCATTACATGAGAGCTGAGGGTAAAGAAAAGTTCATACTTTACTTTCCCTGCACCTTTTGGGAGAAAAACTTGATTTCAGTTGGAATAACACCATTTAGATGCTCCTGCTCCCCCTCTCTTTTCTCATGCTGCAGAACACCATCAAAATAACAAAATGCAACCACACTGAGATTATTTTAGGGCTGCGCTGGAGAGCGTAGGATATGGTAGATAAGAAATTTAAGGAATGGATCTTTATGGAAGGAGTAGCATCTTTCAACATAACGGAAGTTATAGCATAAAGACACTTCCAATTCAGGCAATCTTGCCAGCAAGGGCTGAGAATCTGGCCCAGAATCTGACCACGGGAGTCACTTGTGCCTCGTAGCCCACTTCAAGGACATCTGTGCAGATCTTTGTTTCAGCAAAACCCCACCACCTTCTTGCTCAGGCTGCACATACCTGGAGAATATTGCTCTCACCTGTGCACAGCTGAGCTGTGTTCAGAGCCTGGTTGTTGCTACAGAGCCCTTACTAAGCTTTTTGAGGCTCCTGCAGAAAGGTAACTGCAGTAGCTGCCAGATGTACTAGAATTCAGGTGTGATAGCGTGAATATACCACAGATCTTCTGGGACAGCAAGGGATTCTTTTGCTGTGCTGGGATCAGTGAAGATGAACTCTGGTTCTGTTGCTTGACCATGCTGAAATGGTGTCTGATTGGAAATAGGAATTCAAGGAAGAAACAATGGCAATTCTTAGGCTGATGGAGCAAAGCCCTTTTTTAATTTAGAGGAGGTCTTGATTGGCCAACCCCTGAATGATCTTTAGACAGAAAAATCTCCCTGTCTCTGTGGTATGACAAACATATCTTTCTCCTGCTATGGAGGAAGCTCCAGGTTAAGTGGTGGAATGTGGACTTAAGATGTAGTCTTGGTTTTGCTGTTTAATTCCCATAGAAAAAGGGCAAGCAGCTTTTGTGATAGCCAAATGATATTCAGCTGGTGCTGGGCTTGAGGCTCTGCAATGTTTGTGTGTGGACAGTGAAGGGTCAGAAGATCTCAAGTGCCAGAAATATGATGCTTTAGAGATTGAATTTCTATTTTTGGTCAGCTGAGACCTCTTACAGCAGATTCTGCTACAGATGCTCTGGGGGAGCCTCTGTACTATGTGGAGGCAAAGGCTGGCTTGTTTGCTGTGGTGGGCCTGGGGGCCCCTTCAGATGTGCCGTTTTCTATAAGGAGCCTGGTGAATTTGGCTAAGAGGATTTTGCCCATTGTGGGATCAGTTTCAAATACAAGTGCTTGAACTAGCACTGTGTCTGTTTGGAATCTGCTGAGTCTTTCATCAGATAACAGACCAGAAGCTTGGTGGCAGGAATTTGGGTTTTTGTCATGCTTTTTTTTGTACGATTGCAGTGAAACAGAGCTGAGCAAGTAGACTCTTTCATGAATGCTGCTGCTGAATGGAGTTTTGTTAGCTTCTCCTCAAAGTATGGCTCTTCTGGTATCTCATTGGAATCATGGGGCTCAGATGGATTTGAAGAGCAGCTGTGAGGTGTGAGGGAAGAGGAGTTCCTGTATCTGTATAGTGATACTATTTTATTGTTTATGTGGACCTAAAATGCAGCAATGATGGTGTTTTGGATAAATTGTTTCCAAAACAGCATAATTTGAAACCTGATTTGGGGAGTGGTAGTCAAAGCAGTGATGAACACCTTGGCCTTCTCTCTTTTCTCTTTTCTTCTTTTTTCCCCTCTCCAAACCAGTGTGTAATAGAAATGGGCTGAAAGTGTAGTGTATTTAATGTGCTCTGTCCCATCTTGTGTGCCTGCTGGTCTGTGTTCAGCTGTGGTAAGCCCCTCTGTGAGGAGGTCTTAGACTTGCTCTCTGTTGCTGGGTTAGCAGGTGAGTTTGCTGCACAAGAAGAAAACAAGAGACTCTCCCTTGCTGCTAGCTCTTGGCTGCTCTGAGGTGTTGGTCATCTGTGCACCAGGGATTCTTTGGCTGCTCAGGAATTTGTTTGAGCTGCAGAATGTGGGTGTGTAGGATTGAGGCCATATGTCAAAGCTCCTGGGTGGCCAGATGTGATCCACAGCTGCCCTAGCTGTACATGCTGAACCTCTCCAAAATGAGGCATGCAGCCCAATGCTTGTGACCAGCCTTTGTAAACTTGTGCTCAGCTCCAGGAGCCTCCTGTCTCTGGTTCCTGCCCATGTTTTTTTCAAATCATAACTCAGCCCTTCTCCAGGGCAGGATCCCAAACACTCTCCAACCCAAGTTCCTAATCCCATGTGCTGCCCTGTGCTTGGTTATCTACTCATCTGCTCTGCCAGCTACGAAGGCTCCAAAAATGAGATGGTTTGGGGATGTGCTGCACTTGGAGGATAATTCGTGTTATTTTTCCTGGGGCTTCAAAGCAAGGAACAGTTTGTCCTCTGTGAATATAGAATGTGTGCAAATATGACTGATACTCATATTTAAAATGTGCTCTTTGAACTTGATTCCCTCATCATCCCCTTCCCCCCTTAAACTTTGGAGAGATTGTAGAATCATGAAAAAAAAAAAGAGAAAAAGCAGTCTTTCATTATGAATTTATTGAGAAGCAAGAAGGGTGCATAGCCTAGGAACAGAATGATCCACACATCACTTAAAAGACATTACAGAACAAAAAATTCCAGGTAGGCTCCAGAAGACTGGAATGATATGAATCCAGTGACAGGACATCGATCACTTGAAAAGGGGCATGTTCATCCTATTTTCTTGTGTTCCGTGGTTATAACAAAAGCTGTGCTAGTGGAATCTCCAGACAGGCTCCAGAGAAGATTTAAGATGTTGAGTTCTGTAACTGCATAATATGTGATATATGTGAAAGTCATCTTCTAGCCTGTGTTAGAAATGGATGCCTCCATAACTTACTGCAAAAAAGTGTTTAGGCTCTCGCCTGTTCTGCCTCATGCTATTTTCATCCTAAGATGAGAGTGTTGGTATTGGATACTTTCTTCTTACAGCTGTATATATTAGAAGAAAAAAGTAGGCTACAGTGTGCATTTAGAGATAAAATTACCACTAGAGGATCTAGTAACTTCTTGAAAATAGCAAATTATAAAGAGGAACAGCATCAGAATCACCATGTGAGGATTATTTTTTCAGAGTCATTGTAGCATGCAAGCAGCCTACTTGAATACTTTTGGTAGTCTGTAGCTTTCATGAAATGGGTTTGTTTCTAATAATAGTCTAAATAATTTTTCACAGTAAATTCGGCACAAGCGACAGTGACGTGATCTTGATTAGTCAGCTTTGCTGAAAGAGTGTAATCTCCCTGTATAAGACAAATGCAAATCAAGAGATTAGCCCATCAGTACTACATAACTGCTTAAATTTCTGACTCTTCTTTCTAGAAACAGAACAATGCTTTTCCCATCAAGTTCCTCCAAAACCTTCCTGGTCCAAATGTTTCAGAGGTGGTAAAGGACGTACCCATGTTTTCTGCTGAAATACTCTCCTCAGAGATATAAATGCTGACAGCAGAAATTGAAAATTAAACAGTGCAAGGGACATGAAATGTTTTGCTGTATAAAAAAAAAAAATCCCTTCAAATATGTGTAAATTCTCATGTTTCTTATAAGCAAGCACAATATGACCTATGCTGTTTAGTAACTGGAAAAAGAGGTGCTCAGTTCTCTCTCTTACATGGATCTTGTTGTTCAGTGTTATTGATATGAATTTTTATAGCAGAGCACACTGGAGGAAGTGCATGTATAAATGACTCAACCTATAATGAATTCCTATATAATAAAACAAGAAGTGGTCTAATTTCCAATTGTGTAGTTGAAATTGCTAATTCAGACTTTGGGGAGAACTTATTACAGTGAAAAAAAAAATCTGAACCTTAAAGAAGCTGTGGCTATCTTGTATTAGTCAAAAGATTTGGAAGAAGAGGTGAACTAGATTTTTTTTCACTGTATATTGCTGGCACTGCAGTAATTATTTCTGGGTTTTTTTTGCTGGAGCACAGAGGGGAGCAAAATGTGGGGTAGGAGAGGTTGGCAGCAGTGACCTCCTTGCTTTGAACCACAGAATATTCTTGCCCTGTTTAGAGCCCTTCTGGTTGTGGAGTAGAAGGAGGCATGGCTAAAATGAGTCAGGCTTCTTGGCATTTACCTTTTACAATGGGATTTTTAAAGCAATATCTGGCCTGTGTCCTCACGGAGAGGTTCAAGTTAAGAGTAAAATCTAAATTTAGAGAGAGGCCCAGTGGCAACATGCTCTTGAGAACAGAGCCTGGTTGTAATTCCTGTGTGGAGCTTGCAAACATCTCAGGCTTCCTGGATGAGGCTGTTCTTTGCAATGAGCAGAAGATGACTGCTGTATAGAATCATTCCTTTTTGTCAGCATGGGAGGATGGTGGTATTTGCCCGACTGATTAATTAACTAAATAGGCTTCCTATTCCTTTTCTAACAAGCATGTTAACTCTCTAAAAGCTTATAGTTTAATTCATGGAAGAGACTTCATAATAACTAATTTCCATTGCTTATTATTGGTTAGATTTCTTTTTTCTCCTTCAGAGTAATTTTTTGCTTGTGGTGAAAAATGTTATTAAAAGAGGCTTATGGTCAGTTTTGGAATTTCTGGCTCCAGAAACTAGTTGAAAATCCAGCTGATTTGCCCAGAACTGGAGTTTTACTGGTCTTTGTGCATGTTTCTATGGCTTCTTCTTGGTTTAAAGACCTATTCTTCAGTTTGTTTTGAGGCTTTACTACGCAAGTGTGTTACTAAAGCTGCGCCTCAAGCAGGATGCTGATTGATGTCAGTTCAGGCACTCCTGTGTGAGACATCAAAAGGCAATGCTCAACACAGCCTCTGTAGGTATAGCCTTTAGGGAAGCAGGCTGGTTAGGGTGGGATAACAGCCTGCATAAAGAGGATCCAGCTCCCTGTGTGAAAGCCTTGGGAAAATGAAGGTCCTGGTTGCTGCTGTCACCAAAGGAAGATTGAGACATATGAGATGGTAGCACTTACGGAGGTTTGATCCTCCCAGAAGCCAGCTGTCCTTGTTATCACCTCTGCAGGTCTTGGCAAGCCTGGTTCTTTGGGACTCATGTCTTTGTTCTGTATCCCTGTTCTAGTCCTCTTTTCTTTTCCTGCCTGGAGCAATCCAGTGCTGAGCAGATCTCAGACCTCACCTTTGAGCTTCTGACATATGTTTTATGTCTGCTGCTGAAGAACTGAGAGCTCATGCTGTGCCTCTCTGAGTAAATCTAAGGAGTATGTGACTGACCACCCGAACTCTATGCTTTTGCAGTGGTGACTGTGATCCTTTCTTTGCCACATTCTCAACAAGATGCCTTGATAATCAAAGACTTTGCCTTCTTCCCTTCAATCCAATCTCTTCGTTGTATGTCTCTACAAAACCCTTTGTTATATACTGATCAAATATATCTTCATGCTGTGCCCGGTTAAGAGGCTATTGCATTTGAGATATATCTTTTTTTTGCAGTGTGATTTGGTTGAACTTCTAGGAGGAGACTTAGCTGTGTGTGGAAAAGGATGCCAGTAAAAAGCATCTGTAATGGATGATCAGGAAATTCAGAGCTGTGCCTAGAGTACTGCCTGTTTTCTCACCTTCCTAAGAAATTATTTTCTTACTGTAAGGCTCCATATATCCAGAGAAAGTGTTCTTGGCCTAATAACTTGTCTACCTAGAAGACCTTGGTCCCTCTGCCTGACACCATGTATGTACAGTGGAACATGTTCAATTGCAATAGCTATGTAAATTGCTTTTATAGCCAGAGAGGATGAATGAGCTTCTCCAAATTGTTCAGTCCACTAAGAACTGAACAAAATTGCAGCCTTGGTCCCTTGGGAGTCTCTTGGAACTGCTTCTTTTCTTGCTATTTTAAGAGTAAGAGAGAGGGAGCCTACTAAAGAACTCTATGGCTGTCTCACTTAATGCTGGTACAGAGATCTGCTATCCTGAAAAATACCCTTTGTCTCCAGATAGTAGTGCCTCTGTAACTCTTTGTAAGCAAAGCCACTTAATTTCATATTTGAAAGGATTATTCATATAAAACACTACCAGATCCAGTGTGCCAACTGGGGAAGCCTGAAATGTGCTGGTGTGATTGCTGGTTGTCCTCTGACCATACCTCCTCTGGAAAGCCCTTCTGCCTGGGAACGCAGCTGTGGCCAACTTACCTGAGGGATTTCTTTGATTCCCAGAGTGACTGGTCCCTCATAATAGAGATGCTCTGGAAAGCAACAACGGTGATGGATGGTTAGACATGCAGAAAATGAAGGAAAAAGTCAGCTGATCATAGATGCTTTTTTTGTAATGGCATTTCAAAGCTTCCAGCGACAAATATGATGGAACTGCAAAATGCTCCATACACAGTCCTGCAACAGCTCTCTTGAGGGAAATGTCAGGATGTATACTGCCTTATGGGGAAAGCAAGACAGAGCTTGGGCTCAAGGAGCATCTGCAGCCCATGTGAATGGAAAAGGAGGGCATGTCTTTGCACAACCAGGTGGGCGTTCCTATGTCATCACACATCCTGAAAATGAGGAGGGAGGGGAGCACTGCCAGACTCAAGTCCTTTACCATGAACTATTTAATACCTGCAGCTCCAGTAGTAAAAATGTACTGTTTTGGTAACTTTTAGAAAAAGGAGTGGAGTGTTTGTGTAGGTGTGGACTTCTGACTGCTTGCTGATTATTTATTTAAAGTAATAAGAATATGTCTGTCTCTCTGCTAAGGGAGTGTTCATCAAGAAGTTACATGAGGTATTAAAGTCATCACAACTGTGTTAGTGACTGGAACAGAGCATGAGAGTTCCACCTTCCAATCCTCATCTCCCTCATCGTACAAGGCATGCCTGCTCTTGGCTGTTGAAGAAAGGGCAATTTTAGCATTAATGGAGAGAATTAGCAAGCTGTTCTGCAGTTCCTCCTACTTTTTCATAGCTTACTGGGCCAAACTGTGCAGACTTGACTGAAAATAAAACTTGTAGATGTTTCAGTATTTCAGAATTTCTTGCACAACTTGCCCCACACAAGTCGTGGAAAAGTCTAAGAACTGTTTAAGGATTCTTTTTTTTTGTAGGTGTCATGAAATATTCCTTACTTTGACAGTGACAGAGGAGTAAGTGTTTCATCATGTTTATATGAGTATGTGCTGGCATTTTGATGCTTGTCACTTCTAGAGAGTTGTTTTAGTTTAGTCTCACTGTTGGCTTAAATTATTTCTAAAAGCTTTGTAAGATCTTTAGATTGTATGGTCCATCTCACCATGCATGGACTTGGAAAACAGTCCACAAAAGTTCTTCCCAGATATGACATGAGATGTTAGTCTTGTAACAAAATTATATGAAAGAATCCTGACAATAAGATAAACTAGGAAAAGGAGAAACCTGAGATATCACCAATGTTCTACACCTTTGCATTAATGAGAGGTTTGTTTAATGTAGTGCCTCGATGATCCTGGGAGGTGGAGAAGATGCAAAACAATTCAGTGTTGCCCTGAAAAACCTAATCCCTATGTCTTGGTTTGTCAATCTCAAACTGATCAACTATTCAACAGCAATTGTACTGTACTCATTCCCTTCTGCATGCCTGGCTAATTCATGTGGACAGCAAGAAGTCTTGTTGTTTTCAGAGAGCAGTTACCGTTGCCACTCGCTTCTGTGCACGAAGCAAGAGCCCAGGAGTCTGACACATCTCCACGGCAGAGAGCAGTGACTCAAAAAATTTAAAAATACAGTACAGCCCACCTCTTGATTCACAGCTTTAATAGACTCTAAATGGGAATTAAAGGCACCAAAGACTGCATAAGTTAGGTGATGAGTGACTCCCCTAGGACTTGAGCTGTGTTGTTGATGTGATCTAAGGCATATTTGGAGCTGCCCCCTCAGGGTGGTGTGGCCCACGGAGTGGTAAGGCTCGTGCTTTGTGTGTCCTTTTTTTCAGTAGAGAGCCTTGTAGGACTACCTCTTCTTCAGTCACCTCACAGCCTAGCAAATCTTGGATGACAGCAGAGGAAACTGGGCTGTGAACAATCAACCAAAGTCCTGCACAGGAACATGGAAATGTCTCTTGGAGCATGTGGCTTGTTAGGATCTCATCTAGGCTCTCAGAAAGCCATCCAGAATCTAAAAACTTAGATGCAGCATTCAGGCTCTGCAAAGTCTGTATTTTAAAATGAAGTAGGTGTCATCAGGCCATAAATTTGCTTCTGAAATGATGGCAATGCTAATCTCTCCTCTAGTGTAGGTAGAAGCTATTTTTCCCCCACACACTTCACTAGATGAATGTAGTCTCAGGGCTCTGCCTCAGCCCACTCTGAGAAGTTTTCCTTGATTGCTCTGATGCATTGTAGCTATGCCTTTGCTCAGTTATCAAAGAAATCACTGTCATGGCTGTATTATCTTTTAGGGAGCCCTCAAATGTGGAGGAGCAGGTGCTGCTTGTCCAGTTTGAGGTCCACATTTACTGCTTTATGCTTCAGCTTTACCCTTATTTAGCTGTTTTTAACCAGGAGTCTTGCAGTGGCTCACAGCTGAATCATATGGAGCTACTGGAGAGAGTCCAGTGAAAGGCCAGTGATATAATTAAGGGACTAGAACATCTCTTCTGTGAGGAGACTAAAGGGAGCTATTCAGCCTAGAGAACAAAAACATTAGAGGACAGAACATCAGTATGTACAAATATCTGAAGTGAAATTGTAAAAGAGGATGGAGCCAGGCTCTCTCCACTGGTGCCTAGTGGCAGGGCAAAGAGGCAGTGGGCACAAACTAAAACACAGGATGTTTCTCCTGAACATCAGGCAAGATTTTTTTTTTTACTGTGAGGGGGGCTGAGCACTGGCAGAGGTTTTCCAGAGAGGTTGTAAAGCATCCATCATTGGATATATCTAAAAATCTAGCCCTGGACATGGACATGGGCAACTGGCTGCCAAATGGCCCTGTTTGAAGTAGGTGGAACTCGATTAAATGACCTTCAAATGTCCTTTCCAACAATTCTGTGGCTCTGTAACCAGTCCTTTGTAAAACTCCTGTAACCTTCCTTGCTTCAATGGGGAGGGGGAAACTATGCTGCTTTGAAAGTATGTCCTTACAGGAAAGCAAGAGCAGCTTTCATTTTTAGCTAGTTGCTACCTTTCGGGAAATACTATGGGTTCATAAATCTGCTGAATTTTATCATTCATATTCACTTTGGACCATGGAAACCTCCTCAGTGTATCAGGCTTTTCAAAGTTCCAGTTCCAGTTGCATGGGGATTTCTGTGATGTCTCCAGAAATGTAAACATCCTTCAAGGCTTGAAGGACTGCAGTTTATCTCAGCATCTTTAATATGCATTTTTTTCTCCTCATGTTCATACATTTTTATATTCCTGCATTGAAAGAAGATGAACACATCTGCAGCAGCAACTGTTACAAACACTGAGCCTATATCATTGAAAGAATTTTGTGGTCTTCCTAGAGAAAAGCCCAAATGTGGTTGCAAAAAATGCTCACACATTTGGTAGAGCATAAACCATGACTGCGTTTTTCTAGTCAAGTATTCCTCTTTTTCTTTTTTGGTCTGCTGGTAATTCATGGTACCTGTCAAGCATGCTGTCATCAGTGATGTGCTTTTAACCCTTTTTCTTATAGATTTATCTGAAAATGATTTCTGTAGAGCTGCCTAGAAAATATTTCTGATGTACCACTGAATCAAGGTGATACTGCTGTATTTTTGTAGCAGCTTTTCACTGTTTTTTCTACCAAAAGTGACTTAGTCCTTTTCATTGCTAGTGAGCATGTCTTTAGTAGCTTCCAGTCTGAGGCAGAGCTTTCTAATGTGGAAGCAAGAACTTCCTGAGGATTACTTCAAATTACTAGTTATCATTTGTCATGAAGATGCCTCTTCTTCCTGACTAAACACCTATAATGAAATTCTCACTCCTCTTTCTCAAATCTTCCTTTCACTGAAAATCTTTATGCGTTCTCACACTCTTGTACTATAAAAGGCCCTGTACATCTGCACCCACCTCTTCCTTTTTCTATGTTTTAGATATTTTTAGAACTTCAATGCTCCATGTTGGAGTTCTTCTAGGACACAATCTTGCACCCATGCAACTGACACACAGCTTCAGTGAGTGCTATGGATATAGGAACAATGTGAATAACTGCCAGCAACAAATATAGAGTTGAGTGGGGAAAAACACATGTAAATGCATGGCCAGGTGAGAAAGATATGCTCTTTTTACTGGTGAGGAAAAGGTGAGATGAAAGGGCTAAGCAAGATGGCATTTTGTGTCAGACCAAAGACCTAGCTCTGTGGTATAGCTGCTTTCTCAGAAACAGCTACCTACATTCTCAATGTGATAGCCAGTCTTTTAATTCATCTTATGTTCTCTACTTTTATTCACAAATACTATATTAGAAACTTGCTCCTACTGAGTTTCTAATACTATATTAGAAATTAACACCTACTGAAAAGGACAATAAAGAAGCAAGGTGGGGGTTTTTCTACGGTTTGGGGAGCATGGAAGGAATTGTGCAAGTGCTCTGATGGTGCCTCTGCCAGTTGACCCCGAAAGAAAACTTGCAGAGGATGCAGCTCTCTTTTTGTCAGGTAGGTTTGCTTAAGCCTGCAAGATGTGGTTGGCACATTGCTTAATATTACTCTGGTAGATCTTCCACTCTGATTTTAGTGATTGCATTGGGAAATCTGTTAAATCTTATGTAACTGTTTTCTTTGGAGGAAATGGGGAATAACCAGCACTTTCTACCAAAAAAGAGGAAGGCCTGAGTTCGTGTCATGCCATGAAAAATTTTGCAATTTTGTTGCTATTGTTCCTAAATAGACAGTGGCAAATTTCCTTGCAAACTTTGGGCTAACAACTTCACAACAGACATGTAGCCCAAAGAAAAAGATCTTGGAATCTTGTTTGGGTCCAAGTAAGCAGTGCCAGACATGACCTTTGGTTAACAAAAATATTAAATTCTATATGACTATGATGAACGTGAAATCTCCAGCTATATTAAACCTTTCTGCACAGAGAGTCTTTCCAATCATGAAAAAACTGTAGCATTATAGGAGAGCAAATATAAATAAAGGAAAAAAGAAAACTTCCCTCAAATAACTAAGACTTTGCCACATCCAGCTCTTAAAAGTCTCTTTTTTTTGTAACTTCTGCTCTGCTTTTCCCCAGAAGTATGTGGATCAACAAAACCTGTAGAAGGATGATATTCTGTCTAATTTTGGGAGAGGGAGGAGCAGGCAATTTTTGGCCTCCTAGTGAGAAGCAAGCAAATTCTGCGTGAAACTATATTTAAACTCAGGTCAAGTCTGACCAGATGTTGGAAATACACTCAACAGGGAAAAAGAGGCCCTCCATGAAAAGCTTCAGAGGAAAGGGCTCTTTACTCTCCCGTGTCTTAGTAGTCTGCATCCTTGGCCATTCACAAATTGTCCTTCCTGCATGGGCATTAGGTCAGATTTACAGCTGTGCTAATATGGTAAATTATGCCTGAACTTCCTTAAACTGGTCTTCAGCTCAATTCTCTGTCCTAAAACATGGGGTAGATTCAACTCTCAACTAATTAAGAAATACCCAATTTTCAGTTTGAACCTGTCTAAGAAAGTTCACTTCTTTCCCACTGTGACTTAATTACTAAATAAAAACAGCTACTAAATGAGAGGGTGTGCATTAAAAAGTGCATAGCAGACGTCTTTGCAGTAAAGTAGGGATACTTCTAAATGAAGATATATAGTATTATTTAAACAACCAACTACGTGTTTATATCATAATGTACTTCAATTAGCAGAAACAATTGCCTGTCAGCTTAAGATTAAGAGACTTGGAAACTCCAGGAGGTTTTGGCTTTGTAGATTAATGTGTGAATAGCAGTTTGTGCTCAGCTCAGGACTGACTCTACTTCTCCTTAATGTATTCACTAAAGGATGTTATTAAGTACTCCATCAGAATAAGATAGTTTTTCAGTAGATCTGTGGGTGGGTTTTCTTCTCTTGTAATTCAATATACAATTGAAGAAACTTCTGAATTTAATTTTTTTGTCTATCTGGCTTACAGGATTTACATAATCGGTTGCTCATGCAGCATTTCTCTATTATTCTTTGTGATAGTTTTGTGCAATGTGAAATGTCTTAGTAATTTTCCAGGGGCTGTCTTAGCAATAGTGCTGTGGATGGTCTTTAAACTCATGGCCCTTGCACATGAGTTATTGCAGTGTTATCAGCTTGAAGATGCGAGCAAATGGAAGGAAAGCAGAGTATCTGTAACTAGCTAGTGCTCTGACAGTTCAAACTTCTCTGTGGCTCTACCTGTTTTTTATAAAATCAGCCTAAATAGATGATCATGATGTAAGAGGGATTTAAAAATTACTGGATACATGGCTTCTGCAGTCCAGAAGCATGACCATAGTTCCTCCAGATATGGCACATCTTACTTGGCACTACCTGGCCTGGGTTGTGGCAGAAGGGGCCTGGAGGTGCCCAGGCTCACCTGGGCCCAAAGATGCCTGTTTTCTGGGGGTAATAGCACTTTAAACTGACTTAAACAAGTCTTCACCAGCTGCCAGTGTGACTGCCATGAGCTGAATTCTTCTGCCTGCTGCATAAAGCACATCTTGAACAGAAACAAGATGCAAACTGTAGATGGTTGCAAATAGCATATTTCCTCATAAAGTCATTAAAGAATTGCCTTTAAGGACAGGAAGTGTGACTTGCTTAATAGTGAAGAACGTGTTCAGAATGGTTGTTTGTTTGCTCAGCCATTTCTTTTACAGTACTAGCCTTTATTTTTGTCATACTTCTTGCTCACATGACAAGCACATGCCTCTAAATAGGGCTTATGAATCTCTCTGCTGGTGGATGGGGGTCACATAACCACAGTTATTTTTAATGGACTTGCAATCCCATGTGCATGCAATATTCTGTGATTAAAAGTAAAGCAAATAAACAGGTTGGGGGGAAAAGTAGGCCCTTAAATTAAAATGTCTCTGTCCTACTGTGTTCCTGTCACCCATTAACACGCTGGTGAAGTAAACAGAACATTTACAATGTATTGGTGCAGTCAACAGCACAGCGGGTGGATCCTGCTTGGAGTATTCAGTAGCCATCAAACACTCAGAGTGCCACGTAAATTACCTCCTTTCTTCTTTCCACAGAAAATAAGCTTCACATGACCTGGCCCGCAAAGTGTCTCTGAGTAGGTTAAGACAGTCTTTCCATTTATGATCATGTCCATCTTGACATAGAGTTCCTTGATGCTGTGTCCTACACACAAAGCAGAAAGAGGGCTCAGAGAAAGTGGAAGGATAAACAGGTTTATTACTTTATTTTTAAAAAGATTCTATTTTTTCCTGCCTGCTGTTTGAGCCATTAAGACATTTTCTCTTCACGGAGGACTCCTGATAGATAGAAATCCATGCTTCAGGAACAGGTCTCTAGGCCCTTCAAGGTATATGACAGGGGACATGATAGCAGTTATCTTGATTGTTAAATAAACTATGCCCATTATAATTTCCTGATTCTAAGGTCAAATGGTGTAACAAATCTCATGACATTACATCTAAACTTTTCTTGTGCTCTTAGAAGACGGATCATATCCAACAGGCCCCTGGGAGCAATCTGTGACCTGTAACTGCTTCCTGGGAAAACAGTAACTGACCTGAGCCAAAGACGTGCCAGGGACCAGCAGCTTGGCAGTGCTAGGAGGTTGCCTGCTTACACCTGGCTTGCTGACACAGGCAAAGCCAGTGAGACTGCTGGATTTAGACAGAGGTCCTGTACTCGGACCTGTGGGAAAAGTATTTGCAAATGTCTGTAGGGTGATTTTTTTTCAGGCTTGTTTATCTTTGTAGCCACCTGAAAACTGATGCTCCCCAGACAAATAGGCTGCACGTCTCACAGGTAGGGAGGCCTTTTGCATGCAAGGAAACATTCCCAGGTGCTAAAAGACACTTGGGACACAAATTTATTTTCAGCACCAAGAGCATACAGCAGCACTTTCATATTTACGCTCTGGTAGTACAGGATCTAGATGAACTTGGGGCTTGGGTTTGCAAGACGTGGCTTTCCTGTGACAGACTCACAAAGCAAGCTATGGCTAATATTAAATTGTGCTTCAAGTTTTTACCTTTTGTTGCTGATCAGTCAGGTGCTGAAGGGTATAATTTCAGCTAGTGCTGCTGGGAAACTGGTGACTTTACTGTTGTCTCAGACCAGCACTTTCCCAGCACCCTTCTCTGTCTGCCCAGGAGGGACAGAGGGGTGTCCCCACATTACTCTGTGGGAGTCCATTCAGTTCCCTACCTGCAAGGGTTACAGCCTTGGAAATTTGGTGAGGTACTGACACAAGAGTGTGGGTGCTGGAGCTATCTCATTCAATAAGACTCTCCCCAGAAGACTTAGCTACGAAGATGATGAGCTCTAGAGCAGCCCCCCCTTGGGTCTCCATGAGTACAAATGAAGAGGAGGAGCAGAATAGGGGCTGAAGGCTGATATGACCTGTTTAGAGTGACATACGTAATCTGAGGCCGAGCTGACAACAGAACTGATGTTTTTGTAAACCTGCGCAGGTTTTGAGATTTCTAAGAAATGAAGGCCATTTATATTTTATAGGAGATTGTCACCCTTGGTTACTTCTTAATACCAGCACTCACACATGAATTACCTGGGTATGACATGAGAAAATAGCAATTCACTTACTTAGGACCGTTGCAGCTCTGATGTTAAAGGTGTGGGTTGCAATATCAGAACAATCATCAATGCTGAGAGCAAAATCCTGCTGAGGGTCTGTTTGAAAACACAAAGCAATGGGTTACAAGTTATAGCTTTAATGAGATACTGACTGTATAGAAGAAAATATAATATAGAAGTGTTATAAAAACAAATTACATATCCCTTAAAAGTTCTCCAAGAAGTGCTCAAAGCTCCCATACACTGCATTCAATAGCTACTTCTGTCCTTCCTGCCCCTTTGGTCTGAAGTGCACTCAGATGATAACCTCTGTGAAGCTAGAATCTACTGGGTAGGAAAATTAACCAAGTTCAAAGAAAGCAAGTTCCCCACAAGAGTGGGTAGCCAATACTTATTCAATGGTGAAGTCTCAGCACAACTGCTCTTTCCAGAAAGCTCTTCACATTGCCATTCCTTCCTCAGCACTGCTGAGCAATTGGTTTTGAAGATGCTTATTAATTAATTTGTACCTCAAGATGGCTTGGTGAAGCTGATTAGGAAACTGAATTCTGGAGTGGGATGGAAAGTCCAAAACTGAAAATAAAATTGTGTTAACTGAGATACTGCAGCACTTTTTTCTGGATCCACCATCCTGTGATATTTCTAAGCCAGAAAATATTCTACATTTCTCCTTTACTGGGAGACTGTAGCAAAGCTGTGGGGCCAAAGGGAGCCCTTTGGCTTATAATTGTCATGAACATGATTCTTTCCAATCCCTGCAGTATCCCTTTCTCAGCAAAAAGCTCTAGAACTCTTGAAAAAACAGAATTGTTTTCCCACCACTTCCACCTTCTTCCTTGCTAGCCTCCTTGCTGAGATTTGATGCTGTGCCTGAAGGCTTGCCTACATGTCACTGGTGACAGGTAGCAGCAACCACTGACAGCTCAGCTGCCACAACCAACAGAATGAGCAATTGTTTTCCAAAGCTGTGGCAGGAGGGGAAAGATTTGGCCAATTTGGAAAAATACCTTGAGCCTCAAACTTGCTTTAGGCATCGTTTTGTCCCTCATTATGGCTTTCCAGCCAGACTGTACATCCAACTTCATTCTCTGTGGAAAAATGAGAAGCAACTGTGGCATGTGCAGAAGCAGCCATAGGCTCCTTGGTTTACACAGACCTGGCAATGACAAATATAGACGTAGGAACTGAGTTCTGCTTCTAAGTCATTGCTGCTTGAACTAATCTCACTGAGTTGAAAATAACAGGTTGGGAGAATTTTCCTTTGATGCTGTGGTGAAACTTGAGTCACAAGTGTCCTCTGTGAGGCTGAGCCAGCATCCCCATAGTCTAACTCTGTTTTTGCAGCAGTGCCCCACAGCTGTAGCAGCTGGCATTCAGCAAGCCTGTGTGACCAAAACCTGATTCTTAGCAGGGATCACAGAATGAATGCAAGTTTTGAGAGGACTTGGAGGCCTTTAACTAAATCAGTCTTTGTGAGCCCACAGATTATCAGTGTGGTCTAACAGGAGTACCCAAACACTAAATTCTGGTAAATTAAAATGACTGTATTAAGGAGGGAGAGAAAAACACTGGTATTTCCAAAGCTCTGTGTCCCTGTGCTGGATTTTTGTCCTCCACACCACTAAAGCAGTCTCTGCAGTTGCATAATCTGCTTGGGACAAAAAATTAGTGCCTGGAGTTGTTTGTCAAGTGTGACCACAGTCAGAGAGTTGTCTTTCCTCTTTTTTTCTTATTCCTGTCAGTTCCAGCTTTGTTTTTGCAGCTTCAGAAGCTGTTGGAATCAGTTAGGAGAGCAGTTTCCTGCTCCAGCCAGAAAACATGTCAAACTTCTCTTTTCTCCAGGACCGTTGCTCCTGCTTCCTCTCTGGTTTCTACCATCTCCCAGGGCTTGGCTTCCCCTTTCCTCTGGACTTCTGCTAGAGCCCCCCTTGTTTCTGTTTTGTGTGTGGTGTGATGATAAGGTTCAGGAAGCAGCTGCTCAGATTCAGAGCAATTTGGGCATTGATGCCTACAAATAGGGCTGGTTGTCAAGTTACTAAAATTGTTCTGCAATTTCAAGAGGGAGCTGCAGTCAAACATGGCAGTAGAATATATGTGATGCTCTTCTCTTTTCAAAGAGACTAGGCTGTACTTTAAATTAAATTGTGGTGTTAGGGCTACAATTTGAACTTTTAGTTTATAATTTCTCATCAGTAACTGAATGGAAAGGGTATGTTCATGAAACCAAGCTCTTTTGGAAAGCTTGGGCTTCTCACAATGACCCTACTCTCGGGGTTATTTTAGTTTTGATGTCTGTTTATTTGAACTCCTTTGACAGATGACACATTTCATAGTGCATTGTAGCCATGGATGTCTTTTACTGCACTGCTAGTGATGCAGCATAGGATCCTGACATATCCAGGAGGTGTTGTCTGGTCCTCAGAGAAGAAGAGAGTGTGGAAGCACTCATATGAGAAATTCCATAAAAAATTGTGAATTGGAGCACTCGGATTTTGTGTTGTTACTCTATTGCTGAGAAATGTAAAATTTTCCACTGCCAAAAGCACTCCAGTTAATTATCTGACCATCCCTGTGGAAATTCCTGTTCAGATTTAACAATCCAACTTTGCAGTCTTAGATACTGTGGCATATATGGGGGCCTGCTGCTGAAATCAATTGGAAGAATGGCTATGTTGCTAAAGCTATGGTGCCAGGGAGTCTGGATTCCCAAATATGTAGGGAGAAATGTTACTACTATAACAAAATTAATAAAACTAGTGGGGTTCAGCCACATGATAAGTGAAGGAGTCTGTAAATTCATCTGGGCTTTATGCACTAAGGGATTGTGCCATACCCCTTTTCCCTTAAATCGTGAGGAGTCCCTCCTGTGGCCAAGGCAACTCAAGGCAATTGCCGTTTTTGTTTTTCATCTCAGATGTACAAATGTGAGTCACTGTGTGTCTCCTGTGGGGGTTTAATTCTTATTCTTCCTTGTTTGCCTCAATCTGAAGTGAGCTGGTTAGACTGAAAAAAATACATGTTATGTCTTTCACATGTGCAGAGCAATAACATTTACTGTTAGATCTCTAAAATACGTGGGGCTGCCCTTCAGCCTTCCACTTCCCTGCAACATTTCATGGTGCACAGTACTGTATGTTCCCAGACTTCCCTCCACCTACTCCCTTCAATCTGCTCCCTCTCCTGTAATTAAAGCTAGAAACTCTTTAACTGGTTGCAGAAATTTGCTTTTCCAGTTCAGCTTTGATATATCACCAACACTCATAATGTTGTTGGAAATTTTGCAAACACATTGAGGTTTATCACTGAAAATCTGCTTACTGAGGGGGAAAAGGGCATTTTTTGTGTATCTAGTGAGAAGGACTTGGGCTGCACCATATTTACAGCTGGCATGAAAGGTGTCTGGAAGCAGAGTTTTGATTCAATTTTCTCTCTAGGCAGCTCTAAATTTTGGGCAACTGCTCAGGGAAATGGGAAAGTTTTGGCTTTTATAAACAATCGATGCACTTCAAGATCTTTCAGACCTATTTTTTGAACCTGATTCTGTGGCTGACGCTGAGCTCTCAACTGTATCTAGCACTGAATGTCCGCTTTTGCTGAAGACTGGCTTCTGTAGTACAATCCTGTTTTGTGAGAGGTGAATTTGGGATGTACCTGGCATCTTGCTACTGATCACCCTTTACATGACCTAATGTCAGCTGAGCCCATGCATCCCACTGCCCATTTCACCCTTACCCAAGTACCCTGGTGGAGATTTGTTCCTATATTGACTTGGGATGTGGTTTTCCATGTGCACTGGCACCACAGTGCAAGATTTCAGTCTGTCTTACTATTTTGAGGTGCTCAAAGTGATGGATTTGGCTGGGTTTTTCTTAGAAGAGTGAGCAGGTGTGTGTAGTACATCCTAGAAGCTCAGATGAGTTCCTGAGCTTTCCTTTCTAGAGTTTTTTTCCTGTGCTTTTGTTCTTGGCAGAAGGGTCATAGATAAATTACCTCAGGCATATTTACAGCAGTGTAACTTCAGTGACAAGGACAACAGATGGGAACTCCCTTTTGTGCCCTGGTTACTGCAGTTGTAGGGCCAGTGGCTCCTGCCCCTGCTGAACACGGGGCTACCTTCACAGCCTCCTGGGAGGAGATCTCCAGAGCACAGGAGGAAGTGGACAGCTGGGAATGATAATGTGCTAACCCACTGTGGCCATGTCCCTCAGAGCCTGAGCTGCTAGATGACTAACTGGGCATTACTGCATGGCCAGATGGGAAGCACCTGTTCTAGGAATTTTGCTGTGCTGGTGTACAACAGCCTCTCTTTTATTCTTCCCTCCCCCCCAGCTTTTTAACTATCCTGTACTGGCTTCCCTCTCTTCTGAATCTGCTCTAAAATCACATTGTTTCCATATGAGCATGAAAATCAGTGGTATGGGTGAATAGCAGCAGCAAGCAGATGAGCTTTGCTTATAAAAGTCCATGTCTGTAAGACTTGGAGTGGTAAGAACATCCTCCAAACTGGTGTTTCAAAATAATACTTTTAGGAGCAGATAAGCCACAGAGTGGAATGAAGTGGCACAACTGCACTTGGCTAGGGTCATATAAGGATAAGCTGGTGCTAGAGGAGATGGAAATTAGCACAAGGAAGAAACATTTCGCAATTACCCAACACTCCTCTCCTTCTAAGCTCTTAATAAAATTAAATCATTAGTCTTTACAACATTCAAGGTGAGGAAAGGAGAGGAAAGAATGAGGAACTGTTTGGAATTTCAGACTTTATGTATTCGTTCAACAATTTCCTGTTAATGTCTATTTAAATAAATTAACCTGAATGCTCAAGGTTATATTTGACACTGGAATCTACTTATAAGCTACGGAGGAAGAAGCATCAGGTGAATTAGCAGCTCTCCAGTTATGCATCTGCATTTCCCTGAGCGCCTTCAGTTTAATGAACTTCCCTTTGGGCCTGCCTTCTGTGCATGCCACTGCCACATGCAGACGTGTCTGGGAGGGGCAGAGTGACTCTCTGTTCAGGGGAGAGCAGAATCAGTTGTGAGACTCACACTGGCTGTGCCTACTTTATCATGAGAATGACTGATCCCAAGGCATTTGCCTTAGCTCTGACCAGGTCCAGGCTTTTGCCTAATTCAGACTCGACCTCTGGCCTAGTTCAGTTCAGTCACTCTGGCCTCATTTGCAGAAGTCAGTGTATGTTTTATCACCTGAACTTTTCTGGCTTGCTCAGGCAACATAGAGGAGAAGGAATAGGGAAGATTAGAGTTTGTATCCTTGATGTCCCAGGGTTACAGACTGTGGGAGTTCCCCTTTGCAAACAGTGCTATCAACTTGTGGTCTCTGAGGTTGCTTAAACCAAAACCTCCAAAGCTTTTGGAGATGTCCAGTGGAGTGAATAATTCTACTTCCATTCTGATAAAATTTACATGGCCATAGAGGGAAGCCTGACAATTTGGTTTCAGTATAATCTATAAATTAAAAAAGCCCAGGACACTAGCAAAAGAAACTTAAAATGTGCCTTAAAAAAAAAAAAGGGGGTTTATGCAAGTTAAATAATTTCCAGTCCTCTCCCAAGAATACTGAACACTGGTAATGCATAGAGCAGTTACAAATCTCTTGGTTAGATTAAGGCAGAAGCATTACTGGCTGGTGCTTATGGCCTTAGTTTGGGAGCAAGATGATTTTAGTGCCTTACAAAATTAATTAAATAAAAGACAAAGATTTTGTCTCTTGCTATTTCAAATAAAACTTGTTGCGGAGTATAACCGGTGTTCAAATGTGCAAATATTAAGAAACAGTAACTCAGAAGGCTTCTCCAAATGTCAGATGGGGAAGACAGGAAGAGATTTTTTGGCACCAGGCTGACGTGATGAGGTGGAGGGAAGCCCCTGTGAAGACAGAAGGTGTGAGGTGCTTTCTGCAGCTGCAGGGCTGTATTTGGGGGTGCATGCATAAAGCAGCCTTGTCAAAGACAACCCCGAGTCTCCCTGCCTTTTCCTGCCTGAACCACCTTCCCTGAGAGCAGGCTTGTTAGAGCTGTTGGCTGAGGCTTGAGGGGAGGCTCAGTATCTGAAAGTTCTTGGAGTCTTTCCTTGCTTTTGCCAGAGGTGTTATTTGGAAAGAGGGGTTTCTGTGCTTTGTACGGTATGACTAAGCTTTATCTAAGCCTGTTTAAGAGGACAAAACTGAAAGACTCAGGCTTTGAGAGATAGCACATGTAGATCTGTACTTGATAATCCTGATTTGTCCTAGTTTGCTTGGGAGAGAAAGACAGACAGGGCAGGCTTCAACTACAGCAGTGTAACAAGAAAATACTGCATTAATTTGGGCCCAGCAGGGACTATATTAGAGAGAGAAAGTCTTTGTTCTGCTGTTGGTAAGAAAACATCATGCACTGGATGAATAAGATGCTTACACTAACTGCCTGTGTTCCTAAGCAGAGCTGGCTCTTCCCTCTTCAATGTGTTTTGTTGCTTTTTTTTTTTAAATCATTTTTTCATAGTGCCCTACTTGAGACTGAGATCTCTGGACATCAGTGCTTGCCAGAATGACTGGGGATTCACAACAGCCTTTCAGATTTGTGTCAGAAATAGAACCAAACGTTGCTGGAAACTGCCCTGCTGTCAGACACATGCCATGCTCTGGGGTAGCAGCTATACCGCTGATTATACAGAACAGTAATCAGCAGCATATAAATGGGCTAAATGTTCCCATTTTCCCAGGATGGGTTTAAATCCACTACAGGAGTATGGCAGTCAGCTACAGTTGGAATGGCATGCTCTCTCTGCTGAGGAAACTAGCTGGGTTCCACCTGCCTGATCACCGCTGGATCATTTGACAGGAGCTATCCGTCTTCAGGTGAAGAGGAAACTGAAGCATTGAATTAATTTATGGTAGTTTTCAAAATGCTAGCTTTTGGCAACTAGAAGCTCTCCTGAGTCTAAAAGCAGCATCTGGAACAGATCAAAGGGATTTGGTATGTGGTGAATCTGTAAAAGGGCATTTGGGCGTCTTGTCCCTGATGGCCACTGTTTCTCCCTTTAAGATTGTCTCCTTAAAGTTGGTTCAGTGTCATGAACACATAAGAATGCTGACATAGTTTTTTCATTTTGAGGTGTTAATTTTTCTTGGAATACTTTGGATGTTTTTCCCAATGGATATTAAATTACTGTGAGCATCTGATCTCCTGCCTCTATTTTCTTTGCTAAACTGTAAGCATAGTAGGGTCCAGAGATATTTTGAGGCCTTGATGACAGGTCTAGATGAGATGATGTGGCATTGTCAAGAAAGTGTAGCAATGCTTTATTGCTTAGAGGCTTACAGAGAAAGATTTGCATAGGAGCACTTATAATCAACTGTGGTTTATTCTTTCTCCTGACTTTATGCAGTTAATGTGCTTTTTTGATAATTTAGGCTTTATGTAATACAGGAGCTAATCTCAAATTTTTATCAAATTGCTAAAATGGCCCTGACTCACCTGTTTAGTGTATTAGAGTGCTCCCCCCATAGGCTCAGATTGGGTATCCAAGAGCAAATGACAGTATTGCCTTGCCCACAGTATTTCTTGACTGTAATGTAATATACTATTTTTTAGGTATGTCTCTCCTATATGTTTCCAAAGGGGAGAACATATTTTTCTATGGCTTACCTTCTGTACTGTTACCACTCATCCTAACGTTTACCTTAGTGACTCAGTGGCTACAGCAACCAAAGATGTGGCAAAAGTGAGTAGGTGAAAAACATGCAACTACTCTAGATTTATCAGCTGGAGAAAAGCAGGAAAGGCTGTCACACATAAACAACCATCTTTTGCAGTCCATGGTGCAGGACCTTAATTGGTTTGGTGAAGAATTTGGCTCTGTGAGGAAACCACTGAGAACTAAATTAGATGGGAAAATTTAAAGCCTGGTGGGAGAAGTTCAGCTGAGGTTAATTCTCTCCACTACTGGTCTCACTGAAAGCATTAATATTGATTTTACTGAAAGATTTAAAGTCTAGGTACTGAGTCTAATGTTTTTGCCAGAGTACCTTGGAGGTATGAAATTGTCTCCTGCTCCTCTATGTCATTTACATTTTAAAACTTGCTAAGTATTCTCCACCCCGCTGAAAGCAGGTGAAAATGATGTTCAGAATCACCTCAAGAGTTCTCACAGAAAAAAGAAAGTTTAAATCCTCTAATGAGATGTGGAGAATGAAATAGATGGAATAGTTCTAATTCATGGAGGGATCAAAATTTTAAAAGGATATTTGCATGTGCACTAATAACTACCCTACCTTGATTCTGATGATAGTTTTGGTTTGTTAGGATCTGGTGCCAGAAATATACATGTACACATCTGGTCTTCCCCTTGGAATAAGTAACTTATATCAGATGAGTACAGCAGCAAAGCTATGACAGTAAGATGGCTTGGACAGAGGAAACAAACAAAAAAATTGTTTTCAAGTGGAATTCTTAAGTTCTTTGATTGTTTGCCCATTAGCAATCTATGCAACAAAAGATCAGAGGGGAGTTGGTGTCGTGTGGCTTTAAATAATTTAGAAGCAGAAGCAGTTGCTGGAGACTGAGGGAAATAAATAAATAAGTCCAAGAGAAGCATCTGGTTCAATCTGTCTGCCAAAAACCCAAAGAATAATGGAAAAAGAACCTTTTTTTATCCAGTGTCTAGAAGAATTTTTGCCCTGAAGAGGCATGAGTTTTTTTGCAGACCTTTCTTTCCCAGCTGAAGCTATCAGATTACTTATATCCTTTAAGTAAAGAATATAAGTGTGTGGTCAGGGAGGGAAAAGGACTAGTTACATTGGTTGATATAAAGAGCAGAAGGTGATATGCTGCAAAATCAGTGCTGCAGTGATGCTGATTTAACAATACTGTTTACACGTTGGCATTGCTGATTGAGCAGGGCTGCATGTTACAGGTGCACTGTATTTTTAAAAAAGGAACAAGTGGATTTCAAGAAAAATAGTATCTTTGATCTCTCAGCATGTAGGAGAAAGTATACAAAGTGTGGGGGGGACCCTAGTAAGCCTAAAGCTCTCCAGAAAGGACAGACAAATCTTCAGGAAATTGTGAGCTGATTGGTCTCTGTCTCCACTTGTTTTATTTGAAGCTCCATGAAGTTGCCTCAGTACAAAGTTTAACAGGAGCGTGTCTATAGTGCACTATCTGACCAGAGTGGGTTCTACACCCTGTTGAGTTCAAGGGGCCATTTTAATAGAGATCCAAATCTGAGATCACACATTTAAAGAAAAGCCATACAAATGAGAGTTTCTCTATTTTGAATGCAGTTTAATGCAAGTGTGTACTGAAGTGGGCTGTGCTACTCTCTCCTACTGTACCACTGGAGGCCAGGAAAAAGGTTTATAGGAATGACACAGAACTATGCAAGCAAACATGGAGCTCATTGGACATAAGTTCAGCATGACTTTCCTCTGTTTTGGAAGAGGCATTGTCACTTAAAAAATAATTTTCTAGATGGCCAGATTGCCCTGGTTCTTTATCTAGCAGAAGACATGAATTATAGCAAATGTTTATCCATAGCCCTACATAAGTTTTATTATTTTAAAATTTGTAGATATACAGATATAAAACTTATGAAGAGTGCAGCCAATTTCATATTTAATTCAGAAGATTGAAGTGCATACTGATTGCTTGTTCCTTCTCCTGAAACTTTAATGGCTATTAACCTTGCTTCTGATGAAAAAGAGAAGAGAAAGAAAGCAAAATCATATATGAATTGGAAAAATACGTTTATCTATATTTAAAAATCTCATGTGATCTGAGCAGTGTTTTATGTAGTCTTGGGAGTATTTCTGAAGATACCATTTTTGAATACTACTACTAGTTTGACTTTTCAGAAGATCTCCCTGAAATTCCCTGTTATTTACTCCACACAGAAAACAAAATCCTTAATGGCTGATATTTTCCATACCCAGTTTTAGAACCTTTTGTATTACCCGTGTTTTTTTCTGCACTGTAAAGAAACCTATAGGTTTCAGGCAGTGGGCAGCTCTGAAATCTCCCAGGTCCTAATCTAAATAATTTAATTAAGTAATCACCCAAATTGTTGGTCAAAACAAAAGCAGGCATTCTGAAGCACTAAAGTGGTAATACAGGCACACCTAACATTTCAAGAAAGAGCTGTAAAAATAGTTGGAAAATATTTTTCATGTGTCTGCAGGAGCAATCACCTGCTTTCCCCTACGAAGGGGGTCCCATTTGAACACTACATAGTAAGAATGTTTTCATGGCTAATTAAGACAATTAGGCTTTGCATGAATGATCTAGAAGCAGGTGCTGATAGACATGTTTGGCAGTTATGTTCTATAGTCTCTGACTGCATTGCACTTTGCACTTCCATGTGGATGCCTATTACTCAAATAACTCTGGAATCTGCCCAGGGCACTTTGTTACCATTGCCTACCTGCCCTTCCCTTCCCAGACAATTGCCTTTTAAAATGTAGCTGGAAAGATCAAAAGCATTATTACAGTGAAATTAAAAGGGGTAGAAATTGGCCATTTATGTAGCAGGTTCTTTTCATGTCTGTGCATAGACTTGCCAATTACGTTTCTCTTTTCTCAGTCAGAGATGTTAACCTGTGCTGCTTTTATCTCAGGATCTCTGCCCAGGTTTCTAAAGTGATTTGTGGTCATTTGAGATTTTCCTTCATTTTTGTCACTTGTTCCTGGGAGGAAGAGTGACCCTAATAGGAAATGTCTTGCTATTTATAGACTGTCTCAGTGTTACATCTCCTGTGGTTACATAGAGGAGGCAGCACACTGTCTATTTACTTTGCTTTTAGACCACCTGTCTCTCAGCTTGCTTTTCTTGTCATGGACTTGCTGGTGAGAATTTTTGTTTGATTTCTTTTAGATTACTTTTTTACAGTTGCATTATAATGATCACTAGGATCTTCTCCAGCCCTTTCTTTTGATGCATGGCTTGGAGTCCTGGTTACAGAACATTTGGTCTAATGTGGCTGAGTGGGAATGGGGGGGATGCTTTCTATAGGATCCAGAGCATGGGCTGAGGCTGGAGGCCTGATACATGCCTGTACCTTATGTACTATAGGAGCAGGATGCAGCTAGAACAATTGTGACTGGCAGTTGCAGCTTACTCCTGGTATCTACCTGAACTTCTCCATTGCATTAATCACAGTTATATTAGCCCATATCTTTTACTTTAGTCAGATTTCTTTTACTGCAGTATAGGAGAGGATCTGATAAACAGCAAAGCAAAAATGGGTAATTGCCTCCTCTTTAAATGCTCAAACTGAATTCTAATAAATCGTTGAGAGAGGATATTAAGCTCCAGAAACTGTGTAGTACTTGGTTAAAATTCTTTTTACATCCTTGTATTTCACTTGATTCAATCCTAATTCACTGATAACATCCTGGAGTCTATAGTAACAACATTAGAGGTGAAATCCTCACCCTCTTGAAGCCAACAGGCAATCCTTTACCCAAGATTTTGTACTTATTACCTCACTGTGGCTCCTGTTATCCCCCAAGAGGGACATCTTTTCATATGTTCAGTGGAGCAGGAAATATCAAAGGGATTTCTCAGACTGGAGAGACATGTGGGGAAGTATTCATCTGAAATAGCTAAAGAGTATGGGCAGTTGCCTAATATCCACTCTGCTGCCATTATAAATTTGTAATGAGAAGGTTTATTGGGAAAGGGCCTTGTCAAACACTAACAAATCTGTGTCCTCCTGGGTGAGAGCAATTGGCAGGACACATGGAAAATGGAGTTATGTTCTGCCCATCTAGTTATGGCTTACAGTGAAATGAAGTAGGGACAAAGCTCCCTTTCTCCTGAAAGGGTGGTCAGCACCTTGGGCACTACAGTGAGCTTGCCAGTGAGCTCAGTAAGGATAGGGTCTTCTCTGAAACAGATATGGACTGGTGTACTTGGGTTCATTCTCCTGACCTGGAGATTTTGAGGCTCGACCCGAAACACCTTAAATTCTTCTCCTTTATGCAAGATGCTGGATTATAAACTGCATCAGCAGCAATGCAGATGGTGTATCCTGGGCTGATGCTACACGTGTGGTAGCTTCTGGAAAAAGGCAAGGCAGGGGATATTGTGAGGGCAATCATGAGTTGCCTCAACTCCATCTGACAGCTTTAAGGGAGAAAAGAACCTGACTTCAAACAAGGAATCTTATTTAATTCTTGCATTTTTTCCCACATCTGTGTAATCTTTTAATCTCCCATAACTGTGCACAGGAGAACAGAAGACCACTCTAAGTGATGGCACCTGACCTTTATGATCTCTGGCTCGTGCTTCTCAAGCTGTGAATTCCCCCAGAATGAATATACCTCTTATCTTTCTGCTCATGGCAAACCAAAGGAAGTGACAGAAACAAATTACTCTAAACAAATGCATATTGTTACCTAGGCCAGTGATGTGCACAGTAAGAAGCAACATTTAACTGGCACATGCCAGCAGACAAATTCATCATGCTTTGAATTCACTCAGACTGTAGCCTGTGCCTCTGTGTCAAGGGATCTCATGCTGACTGAGACCTGTTGAGGGAACAGAATTCACTTATGCAATAAATTCTTTCTAAAATGAAGGCACGACCAAAGTCTGTATTCAATATCTAATTAAATATTTTCTTAATGTGTTATACCCATTCATAGAATGTGGAGCCTGACTTTAGTCCCCTGGGAGCAGGCCAGTAAAGAATAGCATTACAAATATTTATTTACTTCTCTTGTCCCTCACTGGCTTTATTTTAATGGGTGTGCAAAAACGCATGAAAGCTACAGGCGAGGAAAAGCCCCCGGGAAAACCCTTTGTAACTGGATGAATTGGAAAAACAAACTCTAGGGTGCTCATTTGCCATGAATCTCTTTTCAAATCACGTGCGGAAAATGAATGAGGCGTCTGTGAATCTAATTCCCTTTGTCCCAGTTGTAAAGCAGATCAGCACAATAGGCGAGGCACACGGCCAGCAAAGCAAGAGGTGGAAAGCAGGCATCATTCAGTGAATTCATTTTCAGTCAATTCCAATGCTTGCTCCTTTTCTTCTCAACAGATTTAAAGAACAAACAAAACCCTATGATCCCTGGGAAATGCCTCTGGTAAGGGCTGCTGCTGAAGTCTTGCTAAGCTCAGTGGCAGTGGCAGAGAACATGAATCCTTCCCACTGTCACACTGGGTCCCTTGTCACTCCAAGTGGGAGGACAGAAAGCACATCACCACAGCCTCATTGCACATTGGGAAAGCAGCAGATCACTGCATTGAAAAGCCTGTTTCATCCCAGGGGTAAAAAAGTGAAAGACCTAAGGTCTTCCTATTATTTTTTTAACCTAACTTCAAGATAAAAATCTTAGTCATCTCTTTCATGCTAAACCGTGTTTTTCACAGTGGTTTATTATTCTGAATTAAATGACATTATTTCCTCTTTATTATCTTCTAAATACAGTTAGATTTGTGTGTGTGTGAACCAAAACCAGCTGTACTTGAAACACAAAAAATATTTTAGATGTGAAACCCAGTGCAGGTTTGGGAGTGTAACCCCTCAGTTCACTGCCTGGCTTATAAGCCTCACTCACTCAATAAGAACAACTCTGTTGAGTATCTAAAAGGAAAATGGAATAGTAAAAAAATCTCACCGCAGCTTTTGTAATATATTTCCAAGTTGTCCTCTTTGCAGACTGTGTGCGTAGGCCATTCTGTGCTGGCATTGATGTAAAGCAGGACTAAGATGAAAAGAAGAGCATTTGACGTCTTCATGGTGGTGGTGGTGGTAGTTTGCAGGATCACTTCTGTCTCTTGCTAACACTCTGGAGGGAGGTGTTCCTTCCTTTCTCCAAGGGACACGGGACTTACAATATTCGTGCCTGCAAAAGGGTTAAGTGAGCCAATGCAGCCTCAGCTTCCCACGAAATGGTGTAAACAAGAGGCTAATCGGAATTGGAGGGTGTTATTTCCGTGTACTCAGACTTCTGCTTTCTGCTTGGTGTTAAACTAATGACAAATGAGCTAATCACACCTACTCACTGCCCGGCATAGTCCTGCCTTGGTGCCTGCTGGAACAATGCAGCAATGTGTTTATTTCTCCTCTTGCTGCCAGTTTCTTCTCTTGAAGTCAAAGCATTTGGGACAAGACTTCAGACAGGCTTATTTTGCAGCTTCTGGCTGAAAAAAAAGTTGCAATCCAAATTGCCCCATCTTAATCACACAAAGTCAGCCCAAATTTTGGAAGATGAACAATTTGGTCTCTATGTTTTTCCTAGTAACAAATCTGTCGTCTGGAAGGAAAGGAGGTGTGCCTGATAAGGCTGACACCACATAGGCAAGTCTTGAAACTTTGGGGAATGAATTATTTCTGCTTGACTATGCTAAATCCTTCATTTACATTAATTTTGTTCAGTGTTTTTTTGGAATATACAATTTAGCAGTATACCCAGTCAGATAAAGCTAGACTTAATTTTTTTCCTCCTGTCTTCCTGGTTACTTAATAACTCTCTAAAATGTGAAAATGTGCATTTTTTTTATTTGCACTAGCTCTTTTAAAGCTGTGTTTTATGCAGAAATTAGTGGTTGGTGCAGATGGAAGGGATTGATCAGTAAGGGAAGGAGGGAGAGTTCCTTCATCTCCAGTAAAATTCTCTGATTCAGTTTAAGATGCAGGGTTGGAATAGAATTTCAAGCTGCAGTTGCCAGAAAGGTCTTTTTCTGGACAGAGCAGCAACTGGAAAAATGCTGCAAGCTGAATTCAACCCTAAAGCAAATGTCTGCAATAGTCTTCTCTGAGCTCAAGACAAAGAGAAATTGGCTTTGTAGTAAAACAGAATTGGGTAAAAGATTACTTTGGCCATCTCAGTCCTTCTTGCTCTGAAGGCTGCAAGTATCATTTGCTCTGCCACTAAGTAAAACTGAACAGGGGAAAACTTACGTTGTTTAGTAAACAGGAAAGCACCTAATAAGATAATTATGAAATACTGCTAAGTGGTAGAGCTATTCTTCAGGCAAAATCCTGGCCTCAATGAAGGTAATAAAAGTAATCCCACAGATTAAAGGGACAGCCAAGATTTCAACCATGATGTATTAAATTTGAAAGCCAATTCAGGGCAATCCAAGAGACCTTGCTTTAAATAATGAGGCTCAGGCTTGCTTCATATATTTGGATGTTATCATAACGGTAAATTTTATGTCCAGGGCCAGAGTGAGAATCCAGGCAACTGTCCTTAGGCATGGAACATATATGAGTCACATAATGAGATCTGAAATACAGAGCTGGTTTCACTGGACTTGGGTTGCACCCTGCAGATAGTTGACAAAAGTAAGAGCAATTGAAAAGGGAATAGGAGGGAGAGATAATGTCTAGGATTACTGTAATACATTTAAACTAAAATCACATTAAGAAAAAGTCTCTTTCCACAAAGCTCTACAAAGATAGTGAAAATTAAATGTAGTAATATATTACAAAACACAAAATACTTCAGATCAGGACCTTGAGAATATAACTTCCAGATTTTAATTTTTTTTAGGAAAGACATCATCACAGACTTTCACTTAAAATGTTAGGCTAATGCTCAATAGCAGTGAACAAAGCAAATAGAAAGATAGGATAAATGCTTCAAAGAGAGACCCACTGGGGCTCATTCAATAAACAAACCAAATCAGTATCAGGACTTTTCTTGAGATGCAAACCATTGGAAGTTGCAAAAATACATGGGAGAAAGCAAACTTGCTTGGCTTGCTTTTACTCTTCTCTGCATGCCTGCTTGTGCACACTGCTGGGAACAAGTTACTGGGTTAAATGGAACTTTGATCTGGACTAGAATGGTTTTCCAGGACAATGGGCTTTTCTTTACCACTCTTCCCTCTGCCTGCCCCATCCTGTTGGAGCAGTGTTGCCATTGGGTGTGGCTTTTGAAGTTTGACTCCAAGCAGTCCTCTTGGCAGAAGGCTGCGTCTCTGTAGATGTCTCAGTGTCTTTGCCTTACCTTGTAGAGATTTTGGTCTAAGAACAAGTAGAATGCCTGGGAACATAGAACAACACGGGACTTGTGGGATCCAAGTCTTCCTGCTTCACTGGAAGTAGGGGTATATCTAGCAGATACCAAATATGACTTTGTAGAGCTTGGGAGATCTGATACACACAGGCACTGTTTCCCCGTCTGGTGCATAGACTCTCTCTTGCTCTTTTAAGACAGCTCTTTCATCCCTTTTTTTTTGGCACTGCTCCTGACACTGACTCAAAATGACAAGTCACAAGATTTTTATTTTTTTTTTTGTGAGTGTGAGGTTGGAATGTGTGTCTCAAGCAGGTTTTGGGTAGCCAATGTTCTGAGGGGAAACAGCCATGATCTAGCTAATGTTTTGGAAAGCCATGCTGTCACTTCCACTTTGTCCCACCATGTTGTTCTTTCTCAGTGGGAAGGCAATTTTACTTGGAGTGGTTCAAGTTTTACAGCGTGTACTGCAGACACTGTTTCACCATTTCATTCCCTGTGTAATCCTTGTATCTCCTAGAAAGAGCTTCATTACCAACTCCATATGTTCTGAGAACTACTTTCCCTTCAAACAGCCAAAGCCTGTGGGATGAGAAACTACATCTAAATGAAGTGGTATCAGTTCTGGCAGAGGGAATTCTGTTTTGGCACATTGCTTATCTGGCCAACAAGCCTGTTTCTTTATCTGCCTGACAGAAGGTTTTGACCATGGAGATAAACAGGTCAAAGAAAGTTTTTTACATAGAGGGACAGTGGCTTCATACATCTAGAGGACCCTTGACCTTGATCAGATGTTTCTGAGATATTAAGAAGTGAAAAAATCTCTTGTTCTCTGTCAAGAAGATCTGTAATGTAATTGGGAAGAGTAAAGAGAAACAAGGCACACTGGTAAGCAGATAACGTTACAGTAATGTCAGTAACTTCTTGAGCTGTCTGAAACAAGATTGCTGATACAGCAAATCACCCCCCACCACCTCCAAATGGATGGTTTGTACTCACACAGCATCCTTGCCCTTGAATTGTTTAATTATTCTCTGGATTCCCTGCAGAGGGTTAGCTAGTTATGGGCATTGGTGATCTAAAAGGGGTCTCTTGCTTGCACTCATACAGCTGCACCTACACTGTGACTTTTGCCAAAATAGTTACAGGTATGTTGTTTTTCCTCTCCTCTCCCAACCAAGTACTTGTGTTTGCAGAACGTTTTCAAATGTAGCCCTGAATAGTGCTTCACCTTAGCAAAGGGGTTTCCTCTTAAGAGTGTGTTTTATTAAAGGAGTTTTTTTTCACTATTGAGCAAGTCCAGTATCAGGTGAGTCCTAACCAAAGTTTAAGTTCTTTCTTTCAAGCCAAAATCTTTCTTTCTTGCCTTTGGCATCTTTACATGCCTGTATCATACAACAAAATGTTGCCAGAGGGAAAACTTCATATTAAAAGCTTTGCTGATTTATCTTCCTTTCTCTTGCAATTCATTCTGAACAAAAGCTTTCTGCCTCATATTTCTTAGCATGGTTCTTCTTCTAGTCAAAGACAATGAGTGAAAATTTCTAAGCAAACAGACAAGACTTTCCAAAGGTGATACCTTTTCTCTCCATAAAAGTAAAATTTTCCTACTGTGCCCGAAATAGTGTATTTAATATTTTGCTTCAAAAAGAACAGGTCCCAGAAATACAATACAAGCTAATGTGCCACCCTCTCACCCCCTTTTCCAGCTGTACCTGAGAGAAAGTGAGTTTTGTTTTCTGAGATTTCCTGTGCTGAGGATGTTTGAGGTGCTATGCCATCAGCAGCGTGTCTGATGGGGCTCATGAACCTTGTTAAGCCCTGCCAGGAGCAGAGACCTGTGGAGCCTGAGGCCCTCAAGGCTTCTTCCTTCTGTAGGGCATGAAAGTTTCTAGGATCCACCAGCTCTTACCTGCCAGCCCAGTACCTGGTGTAGGAACCCAGATACTCCAGTCACCCCACTCCAAGACCAAACCAAGGGGCTGAGAGTGTTGCAAAGCGACAAAATTTGATGAAAGCAGGACTTGCAAATGTGACTGATGTTCTGTGATTTTTGTAACCCCTATAAAACTAAGCTTTGCTGAGTCCTGCCATGCTCTCAGCACAAGCCTTTAGTGGCTGCCTCAGGCTGAACTGCTTTTTAGAACTGTCTGCTCTTCATGGAACACTGGTGCTGTTTGGAATATATAGCATAAGTCTACATGGTTTTATACAGGCCAGGTTTTAATTTCACTTTGACACCTTATGTAGTAGCAGACTACTCTGTTAAGCTACCTTTTTAATTTTAACATCTCATTTTAAAATTAAAGATATAAGGAAAAGGGAGTAGTCAGTAGGATGGAGAAAAAGAAAGAACTTTCTTCTCTTTATCATTTATATTAAATGTTCCGAAAACTAAGTTTGCATGTTGTTACAACTTTTCAGGACTCCATCTGGAGTCTACAGCCTGTGCGACAGACTAAAGTTTCCTGGCTCATCTGCTGCCAAATGGAGAGGGTGTGTACTTGCACCAACATACACACCTTAGGCTGTGCAGCTGCAATAGATGTGTGCAGTGCAAAGCCTTTCCCTCTCATCAAAAGCTAGTCTTTCCTGGAGTAAACTGGTGGACAGTCATGGAAAAATGGTGAAATTGAGCTGCTGTCATGAAGCAGCTATTTTCCTCATGTTCAGAGGAAGGCCACAGAAATGATCAGAGATAGAACATCTGTACTGTGAGGAAAGACTGACAGAGCTGGGCTTGTTCAGCCTGGAGAAGAAGTTCCAGAGACATCTTATTGCAGCCTTTCAATAATTAAAGAGGATTTACAAGCAGTATGGGGGCAGGGTTTTAAATTATGTCTGTAGGAATAAGATGAGAGTTATTGCTTTGAAACTGTAAATTTAGATTAAGTATAAGGAAGAAGATTTTTTATGATGAGGTCGGTGAAATACTGGAGCAGGTTGCCCAAAGAGTCTGGAAACGTTCAAGGCCAGGTTAGATCTGGCTCTGAGCAACCTGATCCTGTTGAAGATGTACCTGCTTATTGCAAGGGGTTGTACTGGATGACTTTAAACTTTCTCCAAACCATTCTGTGATCCTAGAGCAGGAAGGTGAGTTTTATATACTATCCCTCTGCTATTTGTTTGCATGCAAGGAGAAAATGTATGGTAAGTTTGTTCTGGTGCTGTCTGGAGAGGACAGCCATGCTTGTGGTGAGCTTAAGGTGACATATGTCCATGAAAAGTGAGATTGACTGAGAGTTTGGGACGTTATTCTTGGACTAGTGTTGCTGTGTTTGTCAATTTGTCCTCAGTGTGCATCTTTGCAAAATGGAATGGGAAGGAGGAAAGCAGGCTTAGTAACACAGAGCAGAGACAATGACACATGCATACATTTATTTGGGGTTTACATCGCAAGTTCATGATGCAAATGTATGTGGTGTAAGGCTGAAAAACAATTCTGGCCTTGGAGTCATGTGGGATCCAAAATCACAGACAGGATAAAAGTGCCAAAGACAGCTTTGCTGGAAAGAAAAAAGTATTCATTTACTTCTGCCTCTCCTCTCCTCAGTCCCACCAACCAGTCTCAGTAGCTGTGCAGAATTATTGCTGCGGCAGTTAGGTTTTGAAGTGGGTGGGAATTTTCTAGTGGATACTGTTCTCCTTAGAAAATACCACTTCACTGAATTAAAACCTCTTATGAAACTGGTACAATATTGTGGAAATGTGCCTTATCAGAAGAGGAATTTTCTCAGCACCAGGACCAAGCATTGCAATTAGAAAAAAGCTCCACTTCTAGAATAGCCTATATAGGTTAAGGGACTTTTTCAATTTTTAAGAGCTGGGGCTCAAAAAGGAGGACTTCTCCTGGGCTAAGAGCTCTGACCTCCCTTGGAGGTGACATCCTGTTCAGATGAAGCTCAGAATGGGAGAAGCTTTGAAACCTCAACTTCAAAGGAGTGAGAAAAGGTGTTTCACACTGCTGCATTCCCCCATCTGTGAACTGCCTCTCAGTGCATGGCTTTGGTGGGGCGCCTTCAATTAGGTGTGGAAACAGCCTCTGGTTTAGCATAAACTTGGCAGGTGTCATTATGTCAGAAGTCAGTCTCTCATATGTTACCTCATGACTGTGGTGAGGGGGTGTTCAGCCAGGTAATATGTTTAAATTTATGTTGAATCAGGATCACAGTGGATAAATGGCCTCTGTCAAAACCCAATGGCCCTGCTCGACAGACTGAATTTGTTTGCCAACACTGAGGTGCTGGAGTGTAATTTTGGATCAATGCAGATCAGTGCACGTTAGGCAGTAAGGAACAGCAAACCAGGACAGTTGCATTGAGTCATGTAGTATGCGTCTATTTTTGCAACTCTGGTGGAAATGTTTCTCCATTCCTGGTGGAAGTGTTTCTCCATCTTGGCTAATGCAGTTTCCTCTGTGTTCATGGGGAAGTGACTCTGTAGAATAAGTTCAGTTTCCTGCCTAGGAAATGCTCAGCAGTGTACAGACACTCCTTTCATAATATGCCCTGGGACATTTATGATAGAGCAGACTCAGCCAAGGACTGGTTAATGTTTGATCTAAGGAGCAGAGTTCCTGGCTCTACAGGCAAATTCCGTTTGCAGGTGACTCAACAGGGCAGGAAGTGACAGCTATGGGTATCAAGTATCTACAGCCAGTGCACACAGTGCAGTGATATGGAATTTCGTAGTTGCACAAGTATTATGTTGGGGAACTAGGCAACTCAGCAGGGTTTTGGATTAAACAGTCATCTGCAAGCAGGGATAAATGTCCAAAATAGCTGCCCTTGTGCTTCTAGATCACCTGGCACTGATAGTCTTCCTTTCCTAAAATGATCCAATTGATTTCCACAGAGGCCTGATGTGAAATCTTTAAAAGCTGGCTCATAACCATGTGCGGGGAGATACGTAAAGAAGCATTAGTTCAGAGGGAGAACTGCAAAAAGGAGAGCAATTGAAAGTGGAATTCTCTTACCAGCATCAGACATTGAGAACAAGCAGCTTGGCCCTTCCAGGCAAGAAAGCAGGGCTTAAATTAGGCAATAATTTGGGATTTCATTGACCTACTATGCCATTTGTTGCCTTTTGGTACCTGAGTGTTCCCTAACCTGTGTTTCTCCTCTCCTTTCTGACTGACGGGTGGGGATGTTGGATTTGTTTGGACGCACGCTAAAAAAAGGAGGCAGAGGAACTATATCTGAAGAAAGACTAAGTTTAAACCATATTCTCATGGATTTAGTGAGTGAATTTCAGACTGGTCAGCCTACTGCCAGAAATTTGTGAGTCTGATGCAAATGAATTTTATAGCTACTGCTGACACTCTCCTAGCTAAGTGTGCTAAGGGAGTTTGCAGTTGCTTTCAGTAAAGCTATTCCTGAGTTTATCCTGCTGTTCTCTGACTGTAGAAACACAGGTTTTCTGAGTTTCTAGCCATCAGCACAATGCCAATAGGGAGGTTGCTTTCTCGGTGACTTGTGTTGTTCAAATGCTGCTTCTATGGAAGTCATCACTCCCTCCACGATGAGCATTTTTGTAATTGTGCATGGAGAGCTTGGCTGCTGTGACTGCATCTAAGGCAGACAGAAAGGAGTAGGGGAGTGGGAGAGAGTGGAAGAGAAGCCCATGCTACATCCATCCCTTCTTTGAGCCCTCAGGAAACAGAGGTGATACAGGAGTGGCTTCAGCTGTGGTGCAGGGTTCAGACTTGCTGAAGTCTCAGTTCTCTGTCTCCCAAGAGTGCCAGTGCAGCAAGCTATTCTCCATCCTGCTACCTCAGCCAGGCGCTCCAGCAGGCACAGGTTGGTGTGGATTGCATCTGATGTGAGGGTGGGATAGAACTGAGTGCAATCTGTGACGGGAATTTGCCAACAAGGCAGCAATTATAGATATGGGATTATATGTACGATGGACCATTGCCACTTCCGTAATGTTTCTAGAGAGAATGACAGGAGCCATTTTAGGATGAGACTGCAGCTCCCTGCTCTGTGTCAGGGATCCTTCCGTAGCTGTACAAGAAGATTAAGAAGTCCAGAAGCAGACAGCTGCAATCTGTGCATTACTCCCGGTTCCTGCTGAGACAAACCAGTGAGAAAAACAGCTTCTCTCAGTGGTGCCAAACAGTAGGACAGAGGCAGAGGACAGAAAGAGATGTATAGGAGTTTCACCTGAATATCAGTAAGAACTTCTTTACTTTTTGGGTGATTGGGCACTAGAACATATTGCCCAGAGAAGCTGAGGAGTCTTTTTCTCTGTAGACACTGTAAAGCCACCTGGACAGAATCCTGAGTAAAGTGCTTGACCTGATAGGTTGGACTAGATGACCTCCAGTGGTGCCTTCCAGCCTTAATCATTCTGCGACTGGGATATTTGGTCCAGGTTGTGGTCTGATATCCTATTATAATACCAACACCACTATTGTGCCTCTTCAGGGAGTCAAACTTATTTTCTTTATTGAGAGTTTCTTTGAGATAGGGCAAGTAATATATTAGGGTAGGCTGCTTTTTCTCAATGGATAATCAGAGATCATCATCTGGGAGAGTTTCCAGCTCATTCTAGCTTTTGTTTCCTTAATAGAAGTCAGTATGGATCAGTGCCATAAGGTATTTCTAGTATTCAGATTGCCAGATATCTAAAATTATTATATGGACCTTCTTGTCCCAAGAGATCAGTGAACCTAAGGATAGCTTTCTTCAGAAAAGCCTATCTGCCTTTGTGTGACAGCTTGCCCTTCCAAATAGGCAAATATAGGCTTTCTGAGTTAGCAAGGACATGACAGTTTGGACTAGCTAAGCCAGATTTGGATGTTGCCGAGATGAAAAAGTGGGATTTTTTTTTTAGAGTTTCCTCTGGCAGAGAAGTTTCACTAGCATTCTTGGTCAAAGCCTGTCTGAATCTGTTTCCTAGCAGAAAACGTGCTCATCTTTCCTCCCACTTTTGTCACAGTCTCTTCCAGAGGATTATGGTGGTGGGAAGGAGCAATTGCATTAGTTTTGAGGACTCAGTTTGCTGTGAGCACCCCAGCCTGCACTCTATGCTGTCTGGAAAAAATGACGTGAGGAAATAGGATCTCAGAGCCTGGGGAGAAGGTTTGCAGACCACCTGGCTTTCAAATTCCTGGCACTGCTCAAACTTGTCTCTGTAGGAAATCCATGTTCTAAGTCAAGCTCAGGTCACATGAGAAAATGAATTTGGCAGGAATATTATGATTCCCTACGGATCTGCCAACAAATCCACCCCAAGCATCTTGCTCCATGGCTCTACAAGAATAGAGCAGCACAACTGACAGCCCAGTGTAGAAAAGAGGTACTTATGGAAGTGCCTGGAGGTAGCTTGTGCAGGCTCTCCCATGATCCAATGCTGCTGCAAGCTGACTTCCCCTAGCACTGCATTCTCCTTTTACAGAAAAATAAAAGGCAAGGGCTGAGGAAGAGCTTGAAAGCAAAGAGAATTAAGGTGGCAGGAAAAAAGACATTCCTTTTTCTTAGTGTTCTATGTTCCTACTGTCCTAGGAAGACTTTTGTTCTCCTGGGTGCTACTTAGGCACTCAAAAAGTGTACAAATATAGGGACAATTCATACTTCTGTGCCCACCTGACCTCCTCTGACATCATGAGTAGCAACTGGTGAGATGTTGCTGTTGCATTTAAGTACTGTCATGTGCATTGTTTTTCCCAAAGTGTCTCAGCTTCAGAGCAAGGTGCATAAAGAAAATGAAATTCAAAATGACTTTGGCACAATTATAGTAGAAATAAGCAGCTATTGAGCGTAATGCAGATGCCATGATGGGAAATACAATCTCATTTCCTCTTCTTTTTTTCTCTTTTGTGATAGGTGCTCTATTATCAACTTTATATGGGATGTTCAAAAATTTTATTGCATTGAGCAAATTTGGGAATTGGGAGGTCTCTTTATTACAAAAGGCAGAGGTTTTTGAGATGGGCTGTCAACAGCTTGCAATGCTTTGACATCCCTTCAAGGTGACTGGATGATGTGCTTTGTACAGAAGTGCCCCTGGGGGCAGTATAACTGGAAACACTGGATTGTCTCTTCAGGCCGCAAATTTTTGAAAATTGGAGGCCTGAAATTAGATATGTAAATCAATCCTTCTGTATGCATAAGCACAAACATAACAATGGAAGGTCCTGATTTTCAGAGCTGCTGCTGTAAGGTCTAACTGTGAGCATTCAAGGCTGAAACTGTGAACTGAGCTGTTTCCTAGAGGAACTGAGTTACCACACCTTTGAATCGTTTTCCTTTAGGTTTGTGAATGTGACTGTGTATATATATCTATGTGCCTATTAATTTTTGTATCTTATATAAATGTAGGACATACATATATTTACTTATGGAAGACATGTATGTATAAGCAAATAAATACACAACTAAACTTATTTTTATATGCATTTTTATTTAAATTACCTTAATTCTGCTAGGAGACAATTAGAACTATCTAATTATTCACTGAAGTGGAGAACAACCAGAACAAAAATCTTCTAAAATCCAGGTATAAGAAAAGCAGCTGAGACTGATGTCATAGGTTCCTTCCCTGGTAATCATGGAAATAGAGTGGGTATGGCTGCAGTCACTGTAGCACCGTGGGTGCAACAGCATTTTGGTTTCCTTCAGATTGTCTTATCTAGTGCTCTCCTCTCCTTAGGTGGATAGGTAAAGATGACAAGCAGAAGCCTGAGAGCAGTGTTTCTGAAATGGCTGAGGTCTGGATTTTGGAAGCTGAATCTGTTGTCTTTATGTGTGTTGGGGTTATATATGCTCTGTGGCTCTCAGGGGATCAAAGCTGCTCTGGTTATTTAGTGGGGAAAGGCTTCTGTCCCCACTTTGCACTGACCAAATATGTGAGCAGCAGGCAAAGGCAGCAAATAGACTGAAGGAGCCAAGTTATTTCAAAAGCAGTGAAAGGGCACCTGTCTGAGGCTAAACGAGGCACTCTCCTCCTTCCCTATGCAGGTGGGGAGAGCTGGATGCCAGCAGTGCCCCAAAGGGCGGCTGTACACCGGGAATCGCTTTCAAGGTGAAAACATTGATTTGCCAGCGCCCTCAAAAATTGCAGAGGCTAAGGGAGGGAATTAAACCTTGTACCATGCTCATCCAGGCTGCTCTGGATGCCTGGTGGCCTGTTAAAGAATCGATTAAACTATGTAGTTGGAGCTGGGATACACACAGCTGACAGCAATGGAAAGGATAGCGTGTAAAAGACTTGCATGCCAGAGGGAAAAGAAGCAGATCGAAAGTTTTCCCTCAACACTTATTCTGAATGTGTCTTGCTGGCATTGGAGCTTTCTCTAAGAATTTTGGACTTGGATCTTGCCAGGAGGGGCTGTGGGCCCTCCCTGCTGGGAGGGTTGGGAGAGGAGAGCGGAGGGATGGCCAGGTCCGCCTGGAGATGTCCTGGTCGCTTCCACACATCTATTTCCCGGAGAGCCACCTGATGGTGCTGTTTGTTCAAGTTCCCGGCCGCCCAGGCTCCTCCGAGCCTGCAGAGCTGTGTGTGGACCTGCATGTAGATCTGACTTATCACAAGGCGTTTAATTAATAAATAAATGATTAAAAAGGGGCTACATCGCCCACCTGGCTTTGGCGGTGGTAGCTCACCTCTCTGTGAGGCCCTGGGGCAAGAACAGATGGGTTTTTAAGCTCAGTTTCAAGAAAATACCTTGGAAAAGGGCTGGAGGAGGCCAGGCCTGGGTTTCTCTGCATTTTGTAAAGGCTGATGATGGCTTGCTAGGTTTTCCTAATTTATTTTGCATTCTCCTCACAGTTTCCATTGTGGAGCTTTCCCGTACAAGGATTAACCATCACAAGCGGTGCAGTGCAGCTCTGGCAACCTCCCTGGAAAACACGCATCCTGAATAATGATGACTGCTGAAAGCAGGACAGAAAATCCACCCCTTCTGCTCCTTAAATCAGCACTGGCTAGCAGCACTCCAGACAAAGAGCAGTGCTGGATGGTATCCCCATTCCTACAGCCTGCCCCCCTTGCAAACCCAGCTCGCTCTCTATGGGAGCTCCCATCAAAGCATGCAGGCAGAGCAAGAAATGCTGACTGTGGGGATGCTCCTGCCCAGCATCACATATCTATTGGGGGGGGTGGGCAGGCTCCCCAGTTTCTCTGGAGGGTATGGGCTTGTGTTTTCCATTTTAGGGACCAAGACCTGCAGCTAAGAGCTAGCAGTGCTTGAGATGATGAGCAATCAGGGCCAGTATGTGGGGAGAATAAGCAGCTCAACTTCCTGCCTTGTCTGGTTCACTTTCTGCTTGTGACAGGGGTCAGGAATTAATATTTAGCCTGGGTTGCCCTACTCACTCCAGCCACAGGCAGCACCACCAATGGGTCTCGCTGAAGTGAACAGGCTGGCTTCTCATTTGTTTCTCACTGTCAGGATGATGAGTCCAACTAGATTTCTTTCTGTTTGTGTTTGCTGCTTGTTTGTGCTGACAAAACACATGCATAGTTTGTAGTTTCCTCATTTCAGCTGGTTGCTGTTCCATTTTAATGTGAGGCACTTCGTCGGAGGTCATTTACTCAGTATGTTGCTGGGCCATTTACAAATATGAACTGATGAATATTTCATCATCATTCACCAGGAATTCTATTGAAGTGTAGAGCTTCATGGCAGTGAGTTGTATGTGATGCACTCAACCTGAAATAATTTCTTTGCAGCATCTCTCATCGGGCATGCTAACAGCTGATGTTTGGAAGAGAGAGGAATATATGTGCTAATACAATACTCTTTATCTCACCTTGAATCTACTTAAATATCTGTGGAATCAGTGTTGCTTGGGGAAGGGGCTCTTTCAATGAAATAGCAAGAGCAGCCATCTAATCCCATTCACTGTAAGTGCAATACCCAGTTTTCCCTTCCTTCCCGCAGTGCCACACCTCCGGGAGGGAGGCTCTGCTGAAATCAGAGACTCCCTCTGTAGAATAGGCACTTGCAGCAGAGGAGGTGGTGGGACCAATTTATCTTGCTGCAAAACATTCTAATGGAAGCAGGGCATGGTGTGCAGGGGACACATGCCCGTGTTAATGCCTGCTTGAGACTGCAAAGAGCCTGGAGCAATCATTCTGCAGAGGGATACCCAAGCTATTTGTCTCAGAGACCGATGATGATTCAGGCACCAGCATAATTAGGTGTTTTATTGCTGAACCAACTGAAAAAAATCGGAGTCTGGGACAGAGTACCAAGGCTCACAGTGAAGTCTGTAAAGGTAGTTTACCCTGCAGCTGAGAGGGGGGAAGTTGCTCTGTTGATGCTGGAGTGCCAGCAGAATGTCCCAGATGCATGATGCAGATGTGCTGGTGGCAGTACCTCCCTCCTCACCTGCTGACTGAGGAAAAGCCAGTGGGAAGGCATCCTCTGTAATGGTGGTGTTTACACCAGTGTAAAATAGTATTGCACTCCTGGATTTTCTGGATTGTGTGGCTTTCGTGGTGATTGAAGTCTCACACTGATAACCAGGGCTGTGGGGCAATGTGTTTCACTAGTAAGAAAATAATCTAGCCAACAGGGCCCTGTAACCATCCATGCTTCTTCAGCCCTCTCCTTTGATGCTGTTGGTGGTGACTCTGTGGGCCTGAAGGAACAAAGGTTACTGTGACCGTGTCAGATACAGCAGGGGGAAAGGAGGCCATGTGCACCTGAAAGCCATCTCCATCCCAGTACACTCAGAAACCTCTCTCTGGTGCCCAGACCCCAGGGATGGGCTGAAAAATCTGCCTGCTCTTTATTTAATGCTGGGTGGTTTTCTGCTTCTTCTGAGCTAGAGTGGAGGAGAGAAGTTGTGAATAGACAAAATTTGGTAGCTGTGTGGGATGTAGGGGGTCATCTTGACATATGCAGAGGAGAAAAGTTGGTAGTTTGGAACCAAGATCCACAATTCCTCTGAGTGAAAAATGAGACTCCTCATCTTTTCACTCTTTGCTCTCAGCTTGTCAATCTTAATATATCAATATTGATGTTAATATATCAATATTGCAGTTTTCCTGGCACAGTGTGTGCCTATGCAACAGGCCACCTGATGCTGCACTGCAGCAGCCAGGTCCTGCAAACCTGAATGTTGTGCCTTGTGTGAAGCTCTTGACAAACACTGTGCAGAACAGAGGTGAGAAATTTTTGAGACTGAACAAGTTTTGTGTTGGTGACACTGTCTAGACTTTGCTATTCAAAGTGGTCTACTATATACTTGTGGTACATAAACTAGCCCACAGCACCAAACTACCTGGAACTAGCTTTAGTTTTAATGATCTGTAGGGTTTTTTCTTTAGGGTTTTTTTTGTTCTTTTCTTTTTAAGATTTTTGTGAAGCCTGTAGAGACTGGAAGTTTGTAGAGCATGGACAGCCCACCACTGTGCTATTCATATCTGCTTGTATATGTATAGATGTACAGTACGCCTTCTATTATTGCACGTTTTGGAAGAACCCCCACAGAGGTCTGGTTCTCCTAGATATAATGCCATAGCTGTCCTTTGGTTCCTTTCCCTCAAAAGGGCCCAAACACAGAGAAGGCATTTGCTGAAAAAATAGGGTTAGGTGGGATATACATTTTGTGACCACAAACTTTAAACACCCTTTTGCCTGATGCTTCACTTCTATGTCTGGGAAAATAAATCTTTTTTACTCCTTTAAACCCCTCTGTGCTTCTTCTCTACTTTTTACGAGTATGTGTTGTTTTTGTTTGTGTTTTATTCTCTTTAAACTTGACTTATCTCTTAATGTTTTTTCAGGCTAATACCCTGCAAAACAAAATGCTCAGTGAAAGCCAGCTTGTAAAAGGAGGTTAATGTCTGGAAGTTAGATGTATGGGAACTTGATGCCAATATTCATGATATGCAATGAAAGCAGGCAATATGGAAAAGAATGTGAGGGTGTCCTAGACTCCATCATAGTCTTTATTGGGCTTACTAGTAGATTTTTAAAAAAATATACTTGGATTTTTAATTTGACAAAATATAATGACAGAATGAAACTGATTCTGTAGTCAGTTTTTCCAAAACAGCTCAATTAACCTGTCGATCTTTAAAATACAATTAATAACTTTTTGTAGAGTGAGACTTCTTTTCTGTGGGGGTACAGGCATGTGTGGGTGGTTACTGAGCATACACGCTACTCTAATCTCTTCTCACTGTCTCTCTTCCATTCTCTATTTTTGAGGTACACATATATTATGGGCCAGAAATTGCCTCTTCTGTCAACCCAGAAATAAACAGGACTAGTCATAGGGCAAAACATGACTTGCTACAAATGCCAGTGACAGAAAATGTACCTGGATGTTAATTTTTAGTAACACTTGGTTAATTTCCAAAGTGGAGAGCAAATTAATGAACTTTTATTCGGATCTAGAAAAATAAAGAAGAATGATTGCCATTCTAGAGCAACATGGTGAGGGGAGGGCAATTTCAATGGAAATTTCTATTTAAGGCAGTGTCTAAATTTTGGTTTAGGGTAGATTTTCTCAGCAGCATAACTGACATTTCCCAGTATTTCACACTATGATTTTACAGTGCTTCAGCCATGAGTTAAGCAAGTTCAGACTTTGCATGAAAGAGTAAATATAGCAGATTTCAGTTTTTTACTTAAAAAGTAGATGCTGCACCTCTCTGTGTTACCCATTAGTCACTTTTATCACCAGACATGGTTACTGTATGTTCTGCCAGCTGATGTCTTTGCTTGTCCATCTCCTCAGGGAGCTTGGACTGTGAGAACCATCAAACGTATTTTAGATTTTGGTGTGGCAGAGGAAGGACAAGAGGCACAAGTTGCAGTGTGAGAAATTACAGCTGGATGTAAGGAAGGAAATTTTCACAGGTAAGATGGCCAAACACCGAAAGAAGTTGTTCAGAAACACTATGATATCTCATCTTTGGAAGTGGGACTAGATGACCTCCAGAGGTTCTTCTGTGCTTGCTATTCTGTGGTTCCACGACTTTGTGCAAGAATTTGAGCAAGTGTCTTACACAATCCGTACTGCCTCTGTAAGGCACCTGAAAGACTCCCAAGTAAGTGTTTTTGTACCCTTTTCAGAAACAGAACTCCCTCAAGACTCTCATAGTGTGATCAATTTTCCCCAGCTTTGCAGGCTGCTACCCCTCACCCCATGCACAATGAACTTTGATTTTGCCTTTATCTTCCAGTATGTGAAAATGGCTTTTAGACCCATCTCTGGCTGAAAACTTCTGGTTTAATGAAGAAACTGAAATGTACATGAAGCCAGAACAAAACATTAGTCTTACTTCAGCCAAAGAGCTTTCTGGGTATTTCCCTGTGCTCCTCAATAGATTCCCATGGAAAACTTCTTCCTCTGCCAAGTGTTACTAAGGGGGATTTTTCAGAGAGAGTTCTTATCTTTTCACCAACTGATGTAATTGATGATCCCTCTCTTCTTTTTTCCCCATAAAGTTTCAGACCACTAGGACTAAACAGACTGCAAATAAGCACTATATCAACATTCAAAATGAAACAGAGAAATTGGCTTAGGTTTCAAGAGGTTGAAATGAGGATCAATGCTTTGGATCAACCAAATGTTATTCAGTCCATACCAGCAATTCTGAGTAAGACACAAGGTAAAGAGGAATTATTTTTCTATAAGTTAAGTTTTGAAAAAAATTTCATCTCTTACTCTATGTGAGAAAAAAAAACAACCAAAAGACTATTTATCCACAAGTTTTCTATGTTTTCCAGGATTATTGGACAGTTCAGGTTGGAATTGAACTTGGCAAATCTGTAGAACCAGCTCTTGCCAAAAGTATAGGCAGTGAGGTTAGATCAGGTTACTAAGGGTTTTACTCAGTCAGGTCCTTAAATCCTCAAGGACAAAAACTTCACAACTCCCTTGGGCTATGACTCTTCCAGAGAGGTCAGTTGTTCCAAATTTTCTGGGAAAACATTGGTAAGCTGAAGCCCTTGTTCGAAGGAGCGTGTTGCACTGTCAGCAGAGAACAGCCTGACTACGGCCTAAATAAGTCATTAAGATGTCCTCCAGCCTTCCCTTAGTAAAGTGGATCTGGTAGCATTGGAGGTGCCAGGAAGACTGTATCCTTGTTTGAGTTGCAGCTGAGCTTCAATGCCATCACTAGAGCTGGCACCCTCCTTGCCATCTGCCCTGGAGCTCATCCAGTCCTGGACAAAGTCACACCGGCCTTAGAATCCAGCGCTGAGCTCAGGAAGAAACGAGAGGTTTGTTGTTAATTTGGTGCAAATGAGAAAAACAATTGCTGAAGGATGCTCCTTTATTTGCTGTTAGTGAAGACAGTTCAGGATTTTGACTGAGATTTGATGCACATGTATGTTACTTTTGAGTCTTCTTTGCAGAAGCAGCTGCAACATGGGTAAAGGGCAGCATACACGGGCTGAGCAGAGAGATGGCACAGGTTACTGAGTATGACCAAGGCATTCCTGGTTGAGAGATTATGGCCAGAACTCTGAGGGAAGACAGACTTCTGTGAGGTGCAGGATCAGCAAAGTTCCTGAGCACTTGCAAAGTCCCTTCTACCAGATATGGTCTCAATATTCAGGCCACTTTTATGAGTTCTCATGAGTGATCTATTAGGGTAAGACAGAAAAGTTTCTTGCTTCATTGTCCCTGTTTCCTTTTCCATGGACTTGAACTTGATGAAGCACCTTTTCTGGGTCAGTTTCAACAGGGCAGATGAATTTCTGGCATTTATCTTGATACCCAATGCCAGGAAAAAAAGAATCAATATTTAATAATTCCTTCTTAATAGACTTCCTGTGTCCCTGCTCAGAATATCCAAGGTGACCAAGAGCTGCACAAAGGCATGGGAGCAGTAAAGCTGTGCTCTGAATGCTATCACATGCTGTCTGTTGTTAGGTTCATAGGTTGCTTTCAAGGACTTCCCATGCCAGTGTGTAATAGTAATCTTAACCTGACATACTCAAATGGCTTCTTTGTTAACTAAACAAGAACAAGAAACAGCTTGCTTGAAGTGGTGCATGTTTCCTTTTGATAATGATGCCCTCCATCAGTCTATTCATGGTAGATGCAGTGCCTAATTAACAGCTTTCCTATGGTCCCTTGTCCCCCTCTGGTCTGGCTCAAAGCTCAGTCATGGTGGCTTTCTCACATTTGCACGCTGCCGCAGAGACATTTCTCTTTGTCCTGCTAGAGAAGGATGGCAAGCTATGGCTTGTATTTTGGGATCATTACAGAGAGAAACAAGTAAGACAGGGCCTGACATGCTGAGCTTACTTCACTCGAAGGGAGTGAAGGAGTAAAAATCATCTGAAGTGTGCAAGTAACACAAGCTTCAAACTTAAGGAGGTTAGGGTATCCAGAAGACCAAATTTTACTCACAGTTCATTGAACTTACACTTCCAGATTTTCTTCAGGATGTTGTACCCAAATATACACATTTCCTTCATACTTTAGTCACAGGACAATTCAGATAAGTTGAGACTGGTTTTACACAAGACACAAAGTCCTTTTCAGCAGTCTTTTAATTTTGTAGTGTATACTAGACTTTCTGTGGGATTTTCTTCTTCTTGTCCCCTTTCAAATTGTGCTGCTATATATCCTTTACAGCTCAATGTGTTGTTCAGTGTAGGGACTGAATCCTTGTGAGAGGAACCCATCTGCAGTCATAGGGTACCTCCCTGTAAGATTCATGCAACTTAGTGCATACGTGGTCATGTTTTACCTCCTGTTCTAATCAACTTTCCTTTCTGTATTGTGCTTCAAGTTTCAGGGATATTTGCTATTTGTATCTGTGCTGGCCCTACTTTTAAACCAAAAAAGCAATGGGATATTAGGTTGTCTTTTACAACTGATCTGCTAGCAAAGCTGTGTTTGATAATGAACAGGTAAACCCTCTAATTCTACTCAGTGGCCATAGGTCTCTATTAAGGGTTTGAAGTGCAGAGAGCTGTGTTTTAGAACCAGGAGTTTCCAGGGCAAGCAGTCTTTTCTGTATTGACCCTGCAAATAACACCACCAAAAGTTTGGAGACCTCGTTTTTGCCTATAAATACTCCAAATGAATCTTTCTTGGCCTCTTATAGGGTCTTGTAACTTAAACTATGTGATAAAATCCATCCACTGAGGATTTATGAAGCTTGGATAATGACAATTTATTGACCTCCATGTTCTTGCTTATTTACAGACAGTCAGCTGAAGGAAAGGCATTCATACTTTATTACTCTTCCTTGAACAATGACATTTTTATTCCTCAAGAATGGTTTTTCTTTTTAATTTGGAGGTAAAACACAATTTCCCTTAATTTGACTCATAACAGAAGATTAGCATGATATGCCTTGAATTCCTTTTCTAATAAATACAAATTTCAATGTCCAATTATACTTTCTAGTAACTACAAAATTAAAGTTGAGCAGCAGACTGTTCAAGAGGAATAAAAGTAATTTTGGATGTGTTGTAATTGCAGTTGTAATTGCAGTTATTTCTAACAATAAAATAGATATTTTTGACAGCTCCTTCACAAATCAGCCTAATTTCAGTTGATGCTATTACAAGTACCTCAAAAAATTATAGAAACTCTTATGACAGTATCAGAAATAATTATCATGGACACTTAAGAATTTGTTTCCTAAGCCATACACTACTGCAAAACTACCAGCTCTGGCAAGAACAAATGCCAGCAATGCTACTCTGCCACATAATGTGTACAGGTTCATTGGCTGCCTCAGGCTTGCTAGAATATATAGTGGCTGAATTTTGCCTGCTTTCCCTTAATAGAAGACACTAATTTTGGTCTTAATTCTCTCCAGCTGTCAGATCCCTGAAACTTATAAAAATATAATTATCTGTGGTAGTCCAGGCTTCTTTCAAGTCTGGTTAAAATTAGCTAAGGAAAAAAATTCACTAAAGGGTGCTAGCAGACAGGAATCAGGCCAAAAATACATCAGCCATCATGTCAGTTGCATGTTTCATGGGTAGCTAATTTAGTACTGCATTTCTCCCTGACCACCTCTTGGAGATAGCTACTCTGGTGTCCAGGAGGTGAGACTCTTTAGTGCCTGTTTCAGTGAAGAACTACTTGGAAATGTTTGGGTCTGTCCCCTCCAAGCACCACTGAGTGCTGAATGCTGCTGCCTGCTGTCAGAGGGGGATCGGCAGCCTGAGGATTTTTTTGTTCCCTGTGGATTTGAGGGCATACCAGACATTTGTACACAAGGCAGTGGGGCTGCCCCTATGGGCTTGTGTGTGGCTAAAGGCTGTAGGTAAAAGCAGCAATGAGGCTGTAACACCATGAGACTCCACTCTGGAAAAAGACTTTGGGTCTCAGTAAGTACCAACCTCTGCACAACTTGCTGTTGTCGTGTTGTTATGGGCAGAAAGAGCTTTAATTCTAGATCCCTGTTAAAGCAGTAGGTCTCCCTGCTCCAGGGGCATTTTTTGACAGGGCAAGACACAGTTCAGCGGTTCTGTTCTGAGCCTGTGTAGAGTAAGGTGCATTTAAATGTGTAGTAGATGCTGTATCCAAGGTAAAACACCCATTTGTATGTGTCACTGTTGACTCAATAGCACAGTGTCTTCTACAGGCTCTCCCAAAGGGCTGATTTTCTTCAAGCTGGGGGAGGTAACAGGTCTTGGGCCCTACTGCTGCAGAAGACCAATGTGCCTGGATTTGACTTTGTGCCTGAGAGTATTTCTGTTGAAATTTGTAGGCATATTCATCTAGGCACATTTAAGCTATGTGGGTTGTCCTGGCTGGGGTCTTTCTGCAAGATGCATTTAATATGCTATGTCTGCAAGGGTAGCACAACCACTGTTCTACTTGTGTAAAGGACACACTAGTGTGACACCTGGCTTTTCGAGATGCCCTGCAGCCCTGAAGACTAAAAAAAAAATATTTCTCCATTGCACAGTGCAATTTGGTGAAGAGATTTCAGGGAGAGCCCTAAACTATTTAGCTGTTAGTAGAGTAAGCAATATAACTGCATTAGCACAGAGCTCAGCTAGGTAAATTAGCATTGTGCAGCATAGTCTTGTCCTAAATTTCTGGTATGATTTCCTCAGTGATGTTTTTTCAAACTAAGGCTTGAAAATAAAATATGGGGTTTTTTCACCCCTCCAAAACACTGTGCTAAGAAAGCTTGCATACATTTTCCTTTTATATTATCTCACTATCATCTCTTTTAAAATAAATTCTAACCTGACTACCTAATTTTTTTTTTTCTTTTATTGGTGACATCCTCTCATTTATCAGAGCCTGGATTCCCTGTAACCAAAAACCTGTTTCAGTTGGGGCAAAGAAGATACTGCTTCTGTATTATAATACCTACAATTTCAGTTCCCTCATGATCTCGTGACAGAAGGCTAGACATGATCAGGAAACGAATAGAGATCTAACATTATTACATCCCTTCATAAATCTACGCTGTTCTGATCACACTATCTCAAATAGAATGTAGTAGGACTGGAAAATGCTCAGGAAAGGGCAAGGATGATGGGCATTGTGGATTATACAGCATGAGAGTAAGTCACATTCTCCAGCCTCTGGGGAGACAGTGGAGGGCTCCCATAGAGATCTACTGTTAACAGCATGGAGAAGGTAAGGATCTGCTAGGGGCTGCTACAATCTTAGAGCATGTGGTGAAATTCCCTGAAGGAATAGGTTTGAAAGTCTTTAAAGATTAAGTCTCCTCTCAGTAACTGTTAAGCAGTGGAATTCACTTCCACAGTGTATGGGTAAGTTCAAAAATAGTTAAAATAAGGATATGGATTACTTTGATGGCTGTTCATCAATTATTATCAGGAAAGTAAGGCTGAATTATTCCTCTCAAAGCAAGAATAACAGATTATTATCCTTTGTGCTTCTAGGAGTGGTTGTGACATCGCTGGATGACCCACTAGATTATTGTAGGTCCTAAGATGTCTCTACCTGTGACTGCAAATCTACCATTCTACACAGTGTAAATTGTTAAGATAAGCTTTGAAGACCAAGCCAATATGCTACTGGCTGAGGTGTGTTTTATCACAGAGGAAGAGCCTCATCATAACTCCATCTGTTTGAAAAGACTGAGAAAATGAAAACTGCCATGGTGTGTCAGAGGTTGATGCCTCCCCTGACACACTTCCCCTGCATTCTTTGAGCCAGGTGCTTTGGGAATTCCTGAGATGAAAGTTACACAAGTGTTGCTGTACTTAGTCAAGTACACTGGCTATTTTAGAGCCCTATAAATTGGAAATAAGAGCAGGGCAAAGGTGAGACACAGACAAGATGGTAAGAATATATACTAGGCCTCAGTGCTGCAACTGTTTAAATATCCTGCATACAGTTCACTTTCAAGCAACATGCTAAGGAGAAGGTGGTTTAGCAAGGATATTTTTGGTTCAGTAGAGAATAAACTACATTTAATATCTGCTGAAATCTTATATAGCTAACTTTTCTTAACAGGTAGTAGCTTTCCATGGCATTTGTTTAATATCTGCACAGTGATTTTCTTCCTCCTGGCTCCACCATCCCAAGAATTTGATGAATGAGTAGAATGAAGTCATGGACCATTGGCGTTTTTCCATCCTCCAAAGCAATATGATCCAAAAATTTAAGCTTATATGGATTTCAGAGTTGGTTTGATATTTGGGAGAGTAAATATGTGTTCAGATTACTTCTCCCCATCTGGAGATTCATTCTATGTCAGCAGGATTACCAGAAACTGACTGCAGGCAGAATTACACAGGTCTAAATATACTGGGTCTAGAGTTAGATAAGATATCTTGACTGGTCTCTGATCTTGGTTATGTGAGATAAGTCAAAAATAGGGATGTTTTTGCTAGAAGAGTTTGTTCTGTCTCTGCCTTTATACCTGGCAGAGAGGCAGTAATTCCAAGGCACAAATCAGAAACTCCCACACACAGCCCTTGATTGCTTCTTTTTCAACTCACCATGCAATTGCCATATGTGAATCTAACAAGTGACACTTCCTAATCTAAAGCACTATCACTTTCCTAAAAGTAAAAGCTTAAATAAACTGCCTGATAGGGCAAATTAAATCAACACCAAGTCTAGAAACTGAAGAAGGATGAACTTCTAATAGGACAAGTGCTCCCTGTTGATACTGGTGGCAAAATGTCCAGAAGTTTGATGTCTCAAAAACCTCTGTTTCTGAGTGCACATGAAAAAAAAAATCTAGTGAATGCAGGATATACTGAAACTCTGCTACAGTTGTCAAGTTGTCCCCATCCTTTTTTGTTTTCCTCCTCTGCCTGTTCTACTGAAATCATCAAAAAATGTGTTAGGGCAAGACAACAGATAATTACACCTCGCCCTTCACTTAGTTTATATTTTCTGTATTTATAGACCTATCTTTTGCAAATATTCTGAGCATCCCAGAAATATGCGTAAAACCCATAGAGGTTGTTTGCAGAGAGTAGAGGAAAAAAAAGTGAGGCAATCTGGGAAATGTCTGTCTTAGTCTCCTCCATGCGGAAACAGAAGTTCTTCCTTAGAAAAGATCCAGAGCCAGCACATGCAGGCACTGCAGGAGTAAGATGGATTTGAGTCTGGATCTCCAAAGCACTGACAGATAAATTACAAAGAGCAGAATCTTCATTACTGGTGATTTAGGAGGCACGAAGAAATGCAACTTGATTTTTGGATCCCATGTGGAATTTTTAAGGCTGACAATTAATAATAGAAAATTGACTTGTGAACTGAATGACACTGACACAGGGTCATGAGAGCAAATTATATTTGGAAGCTATAGTGCCATTTTTCTAGTTACTTGTAAGAACAGTGAATACTGTGGAATTTTGTTTGCATATACTTTTTGACTTCTTCTGTGCTTTTCTCCTGCCATCCCCATCCCCAAAATTGAAGTCTTTCTTTGGGGATTTAAGTATTTAGCTACTTAATCTTGTAATTTGAAGTAACAAGGCAGTTTGGTGACATTTTACAAGACAAAAGCCATTGAGTCCACCTCTCATAACTACACAACTGTTAAAATCCTCATATGGCTAATCTCTAATTCCCAGCAGTCTATTGCAAATAAAATCATACTTTGAATTGTGCTACTTTAGCATACCAAATAAAGCTCCCATACCACTTCCAGATCAGCTCAGAGTTTGGTTAGCCTAAAACCATGGTGATGTTTATACAGATCACAGACTGTATTAAATAAAACTCTCCCTATAAACTTTTGTGGGAGATTATATTAAGCTCAACTGTCTATGAAATCTCCTTTAAAAATGCAGGGTGCTTGGCCTCCTGTGAAATGCTATTCAGGAAAATTAAGTCACAAAAGTGTATCGCTAGTCCTCCACACCTGAAGGAGTATTCTGACAAAAAGATTCCTTTGCCTGTGATGATTTTCAGCTCCATCCATTCAAACTTGCATGCAAAGGGCCCTTTGGGAAACAGGTTGCTTGGACACAGATTCTCAGACCCAGAAGATCTCTTTTACTCTTATTCCTTTCCAACTGGCTGCTCACAGGTGATATTAGGGGTTGTATGATATTTGCACACTCTCACTGGTTCTCCATTAGCTTTCAAAGAAATGGGATCATTTTTGAGTTGGAAGCAAATTAAAAGATGGCAAGATTCAAACCTGTGCATTTATAAAAAAAAAAAAAAAGGCAGTCTGTGCCTATTGTTAAGGCTACCCAATCCCCAGGTGGTCAAGAAGCTACTTCTGGGCTTCCAGGGAATTCAAATCATTGAAATGTAGCTCTTCTGCCCAGCACAGGAGCTCTCTTGTGTGAGGGAGAGCCAAGTGTGGCTGCTCTCTGCTTTCAGAGGGCCGGCAGCACCCTTGGGTGAGATGTGTGGCAGGGCTGGGGTCCTTCAGGCCTTTGGGTGCAGAGAGAGTTGGGAATGGATCCAGGCTTTCAGACATGGAGGTGTTTGAGAATGAGGTCCTAGCTGAGGGAGGCAAAATCAAGCAATAGGACATTGCTACCTGGTTAATGAAGATTTCACTGTATGGCTACATCTAGAAGTCTGACCCTTTCTTTTATCCACCTTTCAAAGAAGGGCAGGGGTACAGTAGTGGTATATTCTAGATCTGTAATATATCCTGAGTTTTCAAAAATGGCTTATATCTTTGCTAGCAGATGTTTTTTCTTAAGCTGCAGTTTCAATACTTTGTAAAAGAATTCGAGTGTTACCAATTACTGTGCCGAGGAAGCTTCCAACACAGTCAGATGACACGACCTTAGGCCTTGCTTGTTTCCCTTCTCTTAGCAAATACTGTGACTTGGAGGATGACCTGTGCCACTGTGGATTTTCATAGTATTTAATTGTGAAACACACAAAAGGAGATTTCAGAAGTGCTGTGTGATGTACAGTCTGTGTGATTGCCATCAGCGATTTGTTCCTAGTGCCCGAGGTGGGAAAGGGAAATGCAAATGAAACATTTGTCTCCTTGGAAAAAAGGCTCTGAACTGCTTGAATTGGAGGGACAGGCAGAGGCTGCTTTGCAGATCAGAGCTGTCCTCTACTCATGCAGCGGAGAGCAGAATCTGCCTTGGCACTTCTTGACTGTTGGTACAAATTCGCAGTGCCTGCTCACCAGCTGGTGACATGAGGTGGTGACTCCTGCCCCTCCCCAGGTGGGAGACCCTGAATAAAATTAATTGATGACTGTAAACTTGGCAGCTTTCAGCAAAAAAGCTAAAGCACTGTCTCTAAGTCTGACTCCCCCCTGCTGTGGTCCCTCTGCATCAGGCTGGCACAGAGGGGACACACAGCACTGCCCACTGTGCCACAGCTGCTCCCACCTGCAGCAGCATGCAGCTTCAGGGTTGTTGGTCCAGCAGCTGTCATGATCCCTGCATGGATGCAGACTTTTAAAAGGAGCTGCAAAATGTCAGGGATTTTATTTGTGTGACCTGCCCCCAATGTGCAGACCAGAGTTGATGCACAGCACAGGGATGTGGTTAAGATTGTGGAAATAAGCACGCAGGCACACATGAGAGCTTCTGCTTTGTTTCACTATGACAGAGGATTCATTTTTAGGACATATGTTCATTTCTGATGGCTATGCACATGCCTGCATGCAGTGGGCTTCCACCTCCTTCTGACACAAAGGGCCCCCTGTTCCCAGGGTAACAGTACCGTTTTCATTCCCTCCTCTGCTCTGGGCTGCTGCTTTGTGGTAGCATCCCACCTGGTTACAGTGTCCAGCTGCAATCACATCGTTTTTGGAGCTGTCTTGCCACCACTGCTCTGTAGATGAACAAGGCAGGGAGCAGGACTATAGCCTGGTAGCCGGTACACCTGGAGAATAGCACCTCTTGTCCCATCAGATGTAAAATTCTTAGGAATCATTTTTGCTGTGACACCATTCTCCCACAGAACAGATCCCACCTTCATGGCAATTGCAGTGAAATGCTGAAAAAAAATGAGATGCACCCACAGAAAGAAAGCAAAAACTTTGAAGGTTGAAGTGATGTAAGCATTTTGATTCTAGTCTGTGTCTATTCAGGTTTTTAACTTGTTTTTGTAATTCACATATTTTTCTGAGATTGTTTATGCTGACAGTGAAAATCTAACTTGATCTTTTCCTTGTAAGTAAATACAGCTTATTTTGAGCAACACTGGTCAAAAGTTTCCAGATAGAAGTTGAAAGGAAAAGGAAAATTTATCTTTGTTTTATAAAACAAGATTTTCTCTCCCCTGCCCTTTGGCTTTCTAGAAGCTAAAATAGTTTAGAGAAAGAATAAATGACTTGGCATAAATATGTTCTTGGAAGAATACTACCCTGAGGTTTCCCCAGGTCTGAAGTTAGTTTTGTGTTGTGGAGTTTTACTACGTGTGCACCTGCTGAGTTTTGTGAGATGTCAAGGCTTAGGTCTGTGTGCACATTTCCACTTAGACTCAAAGAAGACAATCAAAATTTTGTCCCTCACTTAGCAGCTTCTGCCTCTTGCTTTTAGTTTCATTGCAATTGAAATTTAGGGACCATGTGTATTGTTTATTTACCTCATGCCACTGCTGCAAAAGGTGCCACCCATGCCCTGCACCTCCATGGGTTGCTCATGTGAAGTCACAGTTCTGCTCTTACTCGCTGGTTTCTCTACCCCTGAGGGCAGCAATCTCTCACCCCACTGCTACCTCTTGTCCCTCCAGTAAACAAGAGCTGCCTTTGCCTAATCCAGACTCTTTGCTCTAGATTGTGTGCAAAGTTTGTAAAGTTAACAAATAAAAATTTTATTTTGATTATATAGCTTGGACTTCTAGAATCATATTATTTCACATGACCTTCACGTGTCTGTTTTCAAAAAGTAAGGTAATGATGATGGTGATCACATAGAAAAGTTTGAGAAGCAAAAATCAACAACATCAAAAATCTGAAGACAAATAAATAGAATTTATCTTTAGAATTCATATTTGTTTCAAAAACCTGCATTTTTTCTACAGCAATCTGATGACAAAGTGAGTCATTAATTTTGAATGCTAGAAGCTAGGGAGTACTGATGAAAAGGCTGGGTATGTGCTTCAATGAACCAGACATGGCTGAGTTTAATACTGATAAGAAGATCTTAAAATGTTAAGGAAAACAGCTGCACATTTGGGTTTTACTGTAGAAACATCTGCCATTGCTCTATTGAGAAGCTTTTCAGGTAATGAAGTGCATGGGACACCTTCATGGCATCTAGCCAAACGTAAAATGCTGTGTGAAAGAGGAAGGTAAAGATGGATAAAGACTGAGAAGCTATTAGTCTTGTATCTACATTTCCTAGACCAGCTAAAAAGTAGGTGGGAGATTTTTGTCCTTTTGTTCTGGCTTGTGACTAGGCCTATACCTAAATGTGTCTCAGTTTCTGGTATTTTTGAGCATTGCTTTTTAAAATTATTTTTACAGTTTGTATGTGCTTTTACCTGATTCTTTGCAAGTACATGGGGCCTCAAAGAGATGTAAACTAAATGTAAACTAATGTAAACTAAAGCACCTTCAAGTCCTTTATGTCTTTCATTGCTTTTTCCTTTGAAACAACCATGTAAAATATCACAAGAAAATTCCATCTTGCGAAGTCTGCTTTAAGTCATGTGCTGGTTTTTAACTCATTTGATGAAGAACTACTGGGAAGGATCTGATCACACCAAAGTGTGTTTTCCAGCAATGTTCATGCAAAGGATCCCGAGCAAAGCTGTGCATGCCTGATTTTCTGTGCCAAGATTAACAGTGTGGAATAACAGCCACTGCACAGTAAAAGATTCTTTTTGCATTTTTCCCACATTATCCCACATGACTGAAATGTAGAAAGTCATACATTTAAACATGTTGAGAGCCAATAGATGCTGTAACTGAGATGTTTGAGGTAATTGCTATTAGAAGCAGTAACCTTCTGGGTGTGAATGCAGGGCTTGAGGTGCCTAGATGCACACAAAACAATTTATCCTATATTTTGAGGATACATTTTGTAGTATTGATGTAATATGGAGGAGACGTTCTTCAAATTGATGCACTTAATACTATTTTTATCCTGTTCTCTAGACTAAGCTTTCAATTGAGGACCTCCAAAATCTTCCAGCATGCAAAGACTAGGTTAACCATGGAGCAGAGACATGGGAACTCTGGAGGAAGATTTACTGTAGTAGGTCTGGCAAAATAAAAGCAGGAAAAAAGAAGGGTTTTTTTAAGATTGGGTTCTCCTAAGGAGTGCTGAGCATTATATAGATGTTATCTCCTACCTAAGTTCCCAGGCAGAAGGCTGAGCATGTGGTACTTTTTGCAATCTGTTCCTCTGCTCTAGAATGGTCTTGGCAGAGATGCCATATGTACAACATTGTATTAAAAGTAGGTTTGATTATTTCCCATGATAATGGTAGAGCAGTAGATATGGCAATAGGAAGAGAAACATTAAAATGAGTGCAAATGGAAGCTCATTTCAGTGGTTGTTCACATTCCACTGTTTCTGCTGCTGCAAGAGAGGTGGCTGGGAGATAACACCGACAGTGCAGCAGCCTGACAGCTACCTTTCTTCATTAACTTAGACTGCAATAAAGCACAGCCTTTTTGAAACAAAGTTCAAGTAGCCAGAGCCTCTCTGTGGAAATTAATTTCCTCTGGAAGCTAGTTCCACGTTAACTCATCACCTACTTCACTGAACATTAGTCAGCCCTGTCGCTGGTGACAGAAGTGCTTGACAGAGCGGCAGGAAATTGGGTCATGTGGTGGATAAAACATAGCCTGCTTTCCGGGCTGCTTTTAGTGTGGACCTCCTGAGACTGCAGTAAATAATAAATACCTGCAGGCCACCGTGGGCACTTTGAGTGCTGTTGCATAGCTTGTCTTTGGTCCATGAGAGGAGGAAATCATACAATGGTGTAGTAGGTACGCAGAAAGAAACTTTTGGCTACCCATCTGTTTCTGACCTGCTATTGTGATGATTTTTTTCCTAAGTATGGGGAGCCGTATACTGTTGGATTATGCAATTTCTACCCTCATAGTCCTGCTTTCCAGACTGAGGACTTCACATGTGTGGTGGTAGTAGCAGTTTGTTGTCAATGCCTCACCAGTGGCACTGGTAAGAGGAGGCCTGGGGCACTGCTCCTGGGCAAACACCCAGCTGTGCCTGGTTACAAGGGGAGATTTTTGGCTGTGAGAGCCGTCTTCACTGACAAAACAGCCATTTCACGTCTCCCCCATAGGAAAAGGCTGTGGGCCACATAGAATTTAATGTCTTTTAGAAGTCTTTATGTGAAGTGCAAAGCTGTGCTGTTTCAGGGTTTTTAAAAGTCACGTCTTTTATTTGAAAAGGATCCTGCAAAGAACTAAAAACGAATGAGGTTTGTGATCTATTTTCGTGCTGTATAATGATCTATTCCTTTCTCTTCCTTTTCCCTCTCCCCTTCCCTTTCTCTTTTCTATTCCTCCCTACAAAGGTTAGGAGATTTCCTAGCTACTGTTCGACAGCTTGTTATCCAGACCGTAAACACTGAGTTTCAGTACTTCCCATCACTGGAAGAATCAAGGCACTGAATCATTAACAAGGCAATACTTTGTGCCAAATGTTTGGTTGTGATTAATGGTGAACAGATTTTTTAAAAAAAAAGACCAAAAAAAAAAAAAAAAGGATTAAAATATCTTTACTAAAATACTCACCCAGCAATTTTTTTCCACAAAAATGTTTGGACAACTCCATTCATACATGTTTCTCTTATTCTCTCAGAATACTCCAAAGAATTTTTGCCCTTCCTTCGTCACCACTCTATTTGGATGCCTTTGTAGTGATGGGAGAAAACATCTATATGATGCCAAAGGTGAAGTTCCATATCTTGTCTGAGTCTTAGAAACAACTTATATCTATTGAGTGGGTGAGATCCTCTTCCTCCTGGTTCTCCCTACTCCTGCTCTTGATTTTGGCGGTGCAGTCTTGTGCTGATCTGCAGCTCATAAAATTTTTTACTAAATCAACTTTGTCTCTACCCTGGAAGAAAACAAGACCGTTTTTTTCTGAGATAATTTGCTGCTGGATTTCTGATTGTGCCAGTTCCCAGGAGCTGCCAGCAAGCATCAGAACAGGTAGGAGTGATGTAGGGATTGTGAGACTTCCATGTTTCGACAGCGGCAGAGGAATGTTGTACAGGCTCAGTTATCCTGCGCTGGTTCTCCACCAAGATGGAGTCACTCATGACTTGAGCCCAAATAAGTCACCATATGTGACATCTCAGCCTGCCTCCAGAATGAAAGATGGGTGCGCTCACGTAGAAATCCTCTCCTGAATGTCCAGCTGGGATGAGTGTTCCCACTGTTTCTCAAGCCACATTTCACCAGAATGAGGACTGCATTTACCTCAGTGACTCTCTAGCAGCAGTGTATTCCCTTGCTGTGGATTATATTACTTCAGGGGATTCTCAGGGTAAAAAGAGGTGTGGATTTTTTCCTTCCAGAAGTTTCTTTATAGTGGTTGGTCCATGGTTAGTCTTGAGGTGAGGCTAATCAGAGGAAAATTTGAAGAGAGAGCTGCCCACACTGGAAGTGGAAAGTTGGATTCGTATATGCAAATTGCAAAGGACTGAAGAGTGATGAAATACAATGCCAGTGGATCAGCTCCCATTACTTTTGCCAGGCTGTCAGCACTTATCCCCATGGCCTAGCAGTCACATCTGTGTGTCTCCCAGTTTCCTCAGTACAGGCAAGCAAGAAAAATGAGGTATCTCCTGGGAAACAACACCTTTGTTAGGCTTCTCAGTTACTGCTACACAAAAAGGAAAAAGCAGAAGGGATATTAATAGGAAAACAGAGAGGCACAACAGTCAGAGCAGTGTGAACATTATGTTGTTAGATGGACACTCTTGCCTTTAATATAAGACTGTTTAAATTTTTAAGTGGTGCACAAGCTCATAAGGGCTTTTGCTGCGTGGGTTCCCATTTTCATGTGGGTTTTGAATGTGTGGGAAAAGCTGATGCATTAAGATCTATTTCCAGTCTTCCCCTTGGGAACTATTGATGGTCATTTCATTTTTCTTACGTGACTTTTAAGATCCTCAGTGTGCACCCCTGCACCCCCATAAAAAAAACTATAAAACAAAACAACAAAAAACCCAAAACAAACCAACAAAAAAAAACATTCACAGAAATGGTTTCCTGTTTAGTTCCCAGTGGCAAATCTTATAGAGGAATACCAGGGCTAAAAACGAGAAGCAGAACATAAATTCCAAACACCTTGGATTCAACTAAACCTGCAATACTCAACATTTATTTTGACATAAGTTTCAAATAAAGTGAAAGTTCTTGTACAGTATAGGAAAAAAGGCAGTAATAGATGATGATTTTTTGATCGTTATTTGAATTAAGAATACTTAAATAGTTGTGCTGAAGTATAGTGTCTCTAGCAATATGACTAGCTTCCAGATGGGAGGGGGGAATTATGATAATGAATTATGGGTCTGATGAAAGGTCATTCTTCTGTCAGATTGACTTCAAATCAGTCACTGTGTCTCCCTTGCTCTTTCTTCTATTTGGATTGTTGCATAATCAAAAATGTCTTTTCTCTGGTGTTTTGCTGATAAAGTAATTTCTAATTTGCTTTAAAATTATAGATATGAAAAGAAGCTTAGTTGTATAGAGGAAATGCTCCTTACTTTGAAGGTCTTGTTTGAAGGGCCAATGGAGAAACACCCTGGAATTAAGGATATTTCAGAGAAAAAAGGAGGGAGGAACACAGACACAAGAAAGAAAGGTAAGCGTCTTGTCTATTGGAGAAATTGCCTTCAAGTAAGAGAAATTATTTCCCCAGGGATAATTTGGTCCTAAGAGTCAAATTGTCACTAAACAAAAAGTCAAATCAAGAGCAGCAAATTGATTTTGCTTCCAGTTTCTTTCTTCTAATTTTTCCCTAATTAAAAAGAGAAGAAGGATGTGATAAATCCAGCTATTTTTTAGCTCACTGTTGCATTCATCCCTGAAGAACCTCTTCCTTGCATGCATTTTATTAGTTGGGAGTGGAATGAAAGCCTCTAGGTTAAATTTTCAGAGATGAACACTTACATTAAGTTTAATTGGAAAAGCAATGGTTACAAATAGTGAATATCTGCTGCCTATTTTTAGGGAAAGTCATATGCCCAACATCTATGAGAAAAGGGTCACATACATAAATGTGAGGTGTAAGCACTCAGGTCTGGTTTTGGACCGAGTGATCCAGTCAAGCACATAGAGAAACTCATGGTGAGGCGGGGAAATTAAAAGTTATATATATAAAAAAAAAAGAAAAAAAAAGAGGAGTTCAAGTTGTTCTATTTGACAAATGTTTGTGTCTTTGGCAATCATCTGTTTCCTCTCCCAATACATGGACTTGTAGAGACCGCATGTTTCTTCCTACTTTTTAGTCTTGCACAACTTTCTTTGACCACTCCCAGCCATTTAAAGCACTTTACACAATACTTCCCTTTTGGCTTCTTATTTGCCCATATCTGATGCCAGCATTTCTCAGCCAGTTCCTTCTCTCTCTTCAATTGTTAAACGAACCTTTGTGCTGTGACGTTTTTTTCTTTTCCTGGAGAATGGATGGCAGGGATGCACAAAACACATCCAAGTCGTGCTTGCAGGTTTGGAGACAAGAAAAGCAAGGTGCCAGCACTAGGTGAAAGTTCAGGGTTTGTGCTGTGTAATTTATGTTTAATGCTACAGCAGAATCTGGTTTTAGTGCCTGGCTCTTCAAAGATGTAATTTCTGTGGCATGTTTTGCAGTTCCTCTTGTGCGTGAGAGTGAAGGACATTTTGACTCACTTGAGATCCCTAGAAATGTTAAAAAAAGAAAGGGAAGAAAATAGTACAAGAAAAGACACTTATGGAACTACTGAGGTGATATAACCAGGTGTCTTTTCATGTGTATCCTTTATTTTTCCTTCTATCTCATCAAATTTAAACAACCTAATCCTATGAAGGATTAAAGCTGTGATGTCTCCTTGCCGTGTCTCTGTGTTCGGGGCTTTTCTCATGAGTTAGCATTTAAGCTCTAATGAGCTTGGAAATTTAGTGAAAGCACAGGCAGCAACTATTTACACATGAAATGGTTGAAGGTAGTGCCTTTTCCTTGGTGAAAGGATATTATTTTTCCTTTCAGCCACAATGAAATCCCCTCAGTCAATCATATGGTCCCTTGAAGCACCTGGGAAATGGGACGTTTGATTTGGGTTCACTGAGACCTCATTTGCTCTTTCTGTGATAAGAAGAGCTGATGCTGCAGGAGAAATTACACAGGCACAGTCCTGTTCAGGGTGCCAATTCTGCTCTGCAGAAGCATCCTTTGCATCTCTGTGTGGTGGCACGCAGAGCTCAAGGGTTACTTCTTTATGAATGCAGAGAGACTGGCACATCTGGGGCCTACTGCCACCCTTGCTATCAAAAAAGGGTGTGTTTTGAGTTCAGTGGGGAAAAAAAAGCCTGGAGAGAATAGCAGAGTTACACAGAAAATTAGTGGATGATTTGAGATGTAGAGGACATTATGCAGTGACCTACTTTGGGAGAGAGCAGAAGAAACTCGTGCAGATGGAAAAACAACCAGGAGTGCTGCCTCCCTGTGATAAGAAAAGAGAGTAAGAATGGCATTGGGTGGAAAAGCAACTGCATCTGTGTTTTCTGGGGATCCAAAGCAGTTTTCTGCAAGACCTGTTGGCTTGATTTTACCCAGATGAGGAAGCTTTATATTGTAGCTTTCCTCTTCTACCTGATGGGCTTCATGGTGTTCTCTTAGGTCTGGCGTACCTGGAAAAACAAATGCACAATCTATGTGTGGAAGATCTGGGGCTTTTTTGGCAGCCCTGCCAGATGGTGCATCTGATCTCTGCCCCACTGGTTGCCCAGATGCTCCTTGGTTCAGCTGTGCTGGGTGCCTGTGTATGGAGCAATCCTGATTCCCAGAGCTTATAGCAGGGTGGTGACCATGGCAGTCTGTCTGCTGCCAAGGCCAATACATCCTGCCAGTGGTTTCCATCTGAGCAGTCCCCAGGTATATCATCAGGAGAAGTCAGGGAATGTGTGTGTGTGTCTATTGACAGTTCATGTTTTCTGTAAGCACCTTGTCCTCCATCTAAATCACACTGAAGTCTGCAGCATTCTTTTAAGTCTGCAAAGATGGACCTGTCCTGCTTACAGTCAATAAAAAAACTCAACAAAGAGCAAAATTCAGGGTGAGTCTCTCTTGAACTCTAATACTTACTCCTATTAATAACTTAATTCAGTATGTCTCTTCTTGCAGCCATGATAATTTGGCCCATGGTCCCTTTGTGGAGCCCTTTGCAATCCAGTATTGATTTCTCAGTTTCCTATTGTGACTAATACTTCAAAGAAAACACCCAGTGCCTTAAACCATCCTCTGTTCCACACTCTGTTGAGTTTATTCCCCTTGAGATTGCCCTGAGTGTGAAAGGTAGTTAGTCATGAGGAGTCTGAACAGTTCTCCATAATGAGAGACAGTTGATTACCTCCTGCTCCATATGTTACATGCTCACATAGGAGACTGCTGGAACTGAAATCCTGTCTGCCTGCAAGTGCGTAGAACAGACTCCGGTATCCCAGGCTCCTAAATGTTTCCAGGTGGGAAGAAGAGTTCTTTCCTTGCTCATGGTCCTTGTAGAAACAACTTGCAAGAAGTGTCTGAATTCTAACTGTAATGTACTCACGTCTGCTGTGGAAAGGACTGGCTCCTGAAACTGGCTTTCTCACTCTGATCTGACCTTCCTAGTTATTTGCAAGCACAGTTTGACATTTGGATAATTAAGCACATAATTTATGACTGAAAAGGGAGAGCATTTTTTTTCACTGGTATCTGACCCAAGATGTGGAGAGGTCGCACTAATAGGAGTCCTTGTATTTCATTTTTGACTTCACTAAACTCACCCTGAATAAGGTTATAAAACTTACATTGATAAGTCTTGCCTCTGAGAGATATCAGCTATGGACAGTGTTTACAGTGGCACTGCTGTGGTTGGTGTGGTTCAGGGTAGTGTCACAGGGGTCCCAGCTATCCTTCCTTCTACATGAAGAAAATACTTGGATTAAATATTCATGTGGGTGGAAATATTTTCTTTGTGGTTGGCACTGTGGTTACACTATAGCGAGATGACCCATGCAGTTCCTATGAAACCACCCGTCTATCTAAAAGGCACAATATCCTCAGGGGTGAATGATAAGGATAGTCTGAACCTGAAATGGCTTGACAGGCCTTATTTTATTGGTCATGGCATGACCACACAGCTGGGATGGAAGGGGGTGGGATCATATGCGGATGCAGTGGGAATACAGCACCACAAGCAATCACTCTGTTGTCATGAGAAGTGAGGTTTCTGGAGAGAGCTTTCCACTTATAGAAAGCCACCTTTTGTTGTGTTTCTTGTTTTCACATTCTCTGTAAGTTCAACAAGTGTACGCATGCAAAGACAAAAATCAGACCCTGCTGTTGCATTGTGGAGACAGAGAAAGCTTTCATGAACGATGAATGGCCCTGCACACAACTCAGCCCAGCAGCTGTGGCTGTGTGTGCACTTACTATTTTGTGCTGGCACAGCAGTCCACAACTGCTGGCTGGTGCTTGGCTGTGAGCAACATGGGCAGGACTTTTGTCTCTGAGCACCCACAGTGTGTGCAAGGGGCTGGTAGCCCTTGTCCTGCTGGAGCTGGATGTAGCGTGTTTAAAAAGGATGTATCCACATTACACTTGTCCAGAAAAAGCCTTCTTGCTTATGCTGGGGGTTTTTCTCTGTGTGTTGAACTTTCTTTATGTTAGTTTAGATACAGGAGTACTACTCCCTGATTGTACAGGTGTATCTCTGTTGGTGAAGGATGAGATGAGGGACTAGAGATTGATCCTAAAGTGGACCTTTGGATACAACCCCTGTGGAACTTTGGAAAAGCCCGAGTTCTATACTGAGCTATAGACCTCTAGGTCCTTGGTGCTCTAATGCTGGCTACAGGAGAGATCCACCAGACCAGCCGTGCTGTGCCTAACACAGAGACCTCTCAGACCATCTCTAGAATGTGCTGCAATCTGCTTGTGTAAAGCAAATCAGAGCTACTTCTTCCGCTGGAAATGTTCCATGGAGCTTGTAATAGAAGGGAGTGCTTGGGTGTGACTTTGTGCTTTCTACAGCCAAGTTTTGCAAAACTCACATCTCCTGACTAAAAGGTGTAGATGTGTTTGTACAGCCAGGCTGTGGGTGCCCACTCTGTGCCCACAGCCCAACAGCATATTTCTCTCACCATTTTAAATACAGTAACTCTGCTTTACCTGAGACCCTGTAAACTTCCTGCAAGGGCATCTAGGTAGATTTCTTGGTTTTCTTCAGATTAATAGCCCCCAAATAGGCAATATTCTGTTCTGGGGTACAGCTTTAGTTTGCTGTTACTTTGCATGTTCCAGTGGTGCAACCAGTTCCTCTTTCTGTCTACACTGAGGAGCCAGCCTTGCAACATTTGCCAGTACAGTGTCTTTTTTTCACTAGCATCATTTCAAGTGAAGGGAAAAATGGGCTGGTTTAGGAGTATGGGGTGTTCTCTGCCACTCTAGTGGCAGGAAAATTCCTGCCTTTCATAAGCGATATTTTTTGGTAAGCGTTTGAAATCTCCTCTGTCTTGACTTGTCAGTACAGAAGGGTTCAAATGGAAAGAAAAGGTGATGAGAATGAACCTTCTTGGCAGTATCCATTAAAGCTATAGCCTGGTCTTCTTGCTACTCTATCCTTTGATCTATAGGACCTGAGCCTTTACTGACCTGCCAAACAAAGATGATCAGGTCAGATGAAGATCAGGCTACAACTCTTCAAAGGACCATTTGTTTTACAGGGACACTGAATGTTGAAGCTATTTGGCAGCACACTGGTGGGAAGAAAGCACAATAGTTCTCTTTTTCTTTTTATTTCTGTTTTTTTCTTTTCATACCTTCATTTTCTCATCACCCAAAGAACATGCTACCAGCTGAATAGTATTGAATGGATTTTGGCCTCTAGAACTGAAAACATTCTCTGTAACTGATGTTTTGTTTTAAGACCACAGGAAACTACTTCTCACTATCCATTAATGAGCACTTGACTAGCTGTTTGTTATCTTAAGAAAAATAGATGATGAAGCAGAAAACTCTACCATCCAGAGTCTACTGTTTTATCTGTCCATCAAACTAATACCTAACTAACTTTCTACACAAAATACCATTTTCATTATCTGTGCTCACTATTTTTTCCCATCCTCATTAAAAGCTGCCAGAATAAGAAAGAATGAGCTAAATCCACAGTGAGCTCATTCTGGGAAGTGGGGGAGACTGTTGCATCTCCCAATGGTGGTCAAGTCAAGGCTAGACCCTATTCATTCAATGGGAGAAATAATTGCACTGGAACATCAGTAGGTGCAGAATGGATTATTCCTCCCACTTTATATGGGAAAAAGTTGTGGAGAAGACAGAGAGGCCAAGACACTGACCTGTGTTCCCAAACTGAGCACACAGGCTGCAGAGCAGCAATCTCATCCCCACCCAACAGGCACATCTGGCTGCAACAGCAATGTAAATAATTTAACAGTGAGATTTATGGGCTTCTTTCTCACTGTGGTGTCTTTGATTGCATTTAGTCACATTTACCAGGATAATTGCTCTGAACTTGTGCTCTGATGGCATGGTAATGTGTAAGAGAGGAGCTGACATCTTCAGGTTACTGAATAAAAAGGGGAAAACATCTCTTTTACTCTCGAAACAAAGTGCAAAAAACTATTTTTATCCTTTTTTGGTTTTAATTTTATTTTTTGGGCAAGTTTTCAGAGACACGATGGAGTATCTCTCTACAGGTTAGATTGAATTCAAGGCTCTTTGGCTGTAAAAGCTCATTGCTTTGCACATTCTCATAGTTATCAAACCAATGTGTCAGACTTGATAGTTTTACTCCATATAAAAAAGGATATGGCAATTGTTTTGTGAGGGGAGGAAATGGACCTATCACTTGCAGATAGCCTATTTATTTTTAAAAATTGGAAAATTTTCACTTTTGTTTATTTTCTGCTCTGAATAATTGAAGTATTTCTGTTTTCCACAGCCATTTTCTGACATGCAAATAGCAATTTATTTTTATGTGTGATAAATCCTTCCTGTGTGCTTTCCACTCTATGAAGCAGGGTTGGGGGAAATATGCCTTTTTCCATGAAAATACTAATGACTGAATTAAAGCATGACTCAAGTGGGCACAGTCCTAAGCAATAATATCAAAGTTGTCACAATTGTGTGTGGGATTTAATGTTCCTGGATGATCCATGCATTTAGTCTGCAGATCCATGAGTCAAGGCAACTGTTAAAATCTCTCCAAACCTTAGGTGGGGCCCAAATTACTTATTCTGAGGTGTTAATAGAGTCATTTGAAGACATAACAGAGAACTGACTTCAAAACAGGGCCAGCTGGGAGCATAGGTGGTGTTGGCTGTTGCCTTGGGCAGCAGCAGCCTGCCAGGGGCACAGCAAAATGGTCATGTCTTCATCGCTTGCTCTGCCTCTGCCAGCGCCTGGGGAAATCAGGTTTGGTGCCTGTGCCAGGGCAGGGATCAGGGTGAGTGTGTGCAGACTGGGGCCAGCTGCTTTCAGCAGTCACTGCCCCCTCTGTCAGCAGGAGCTGCCTGTCATGAGCTGTACCATGGTTTAAGGGCATGCTATTCCCTGGTGAACATGCACAAACTGTGGTGGCTTTTTCAAATCCTGCAAGATTTGTACCCTGTGGGAGCAAGGGCGGAGTCTCTGCTATGTCCCTGCTACCAGTCTGTGTTGCAGCCTGGCTCCCCATCCTCCTCTGTTCTCTCAGCTGGATTTTGATTGGGTGCCTGGTGTTCCCTGGATGGCAAGTGATGATGGAGTTTGGAGCTCTGACAGCTCTGCAGTGAACACAGGGTGGTTATATTTTCCAGAAGACTATGTTGTTTGAACATTTTTTGGGTACATTTCAAACTAAAAGTAAATTTTGTTACAGTACATAGAATTTATGTCATGAGAAAAAAACTTCATTAAAAGTTCAGGCCCCCAGAGACAGAAGCCTGATGTTCTGGAGTTAGTGTTGCTTGTGGCTGACAGGTTCTTTGTCCATGCAGATAAATCTGCATTATGAGCTATTTGGCTTCCCTTTACAAAATGGTTGTGTCTTCCATGATATTCCACAATGCTGGAACTGCACAGCAAAATAGAGTTAGGGAAACCTATGGGTACGGAACCCTCTGCACAACACAAACATCAGTTCAGAGTGGCTTTCTAAAAGATGTGTTCAACTTTCATAATTTCATTTCATGACTTCTTTCTTCATGAAGGATTCTTGCTGAAGCAGAAATACAGTCCCAGCTGTGTACTCAGCAGAGAACTAAACAGTTTTCTGGGCAAAAAATATTAGGTTCCATCTGGAAAGGGGTCATTTTCTGGTAACCCTCACCCAATGCCTACACATGCTCTTCATGAGGTTGTGTTAGAAGCAATTGTGTGTACTGCAGTATTGGCTGGTTTCAGGAACAGAATGGAAAGTATTTCCTTAGAGAGTTTGAAAGCCAGAAATCATTTTGCAGTTGGCTGTAGGATAGATACCATTGCTTCTGAAAGCTGCTGCACAGGGCAGTGTGACTGGCGTGGAACAAGCATCCCAAGCAGTGCTTGCTTAGGTGGAGATATTTCAAAGCGCTTCATTCTCCTTTCTTACACATTCATAGAAGTATTTGTATGGGGGAATATGTAGATCCTTTTTGACCTGATTCCACTAAATAATGTTGTAACAGTCATCTAACACTGAAAAAAATTGGTGGCATGGTACCAGAGACTGGCAAATACACAGTTATAAGTGAATTTCTTCTTGTCGTTATAAAAGATAAAAGTTTCTCCTTTGTTGCTCTAAAAATGAACATTAAAGCCAGGATGGACCTTATCCATCTTATGCATCTGTTTTAACAGATATTTCTGGAAATTGCTAGTTCAGTGTAGCTGACCCAGAGAGCTCTCATCAGTCAGCTGATATGTGGCTGCTGAACATATGCCTTCTCACAACCTGTCCTGGCAGCCCAGGAAGACAGTGTAAACTCCTCCCTGATTTTCTTCTTTCTAATAAACCACGTATGTGGTATAACATCAGCTAAGAGAAAAATCCAGGTCAGTGGAGCTCTCTGGCTCTTTGTGGTGAGATTTCTGAGGCAACTGCTTCCAGATGCCTGTATTTTAGTGCCTGAAATAAGATCTTGCTCAGTTTTCAACTGAAATAAAACTCCCTACTTCTGTTTATGACTGAGCAAGCCCAACAGGGGAAAAAAAAAAAAAAAGCAGGACTCTTTGGAAAATATATGTATGTAAAATATCTGAAACTTGGCAGAAATATTTGCAGGCTTTCCAGCCATGTGGTTAACTCCATGAGCAGGACAAGCAGTATCTCCCATTGTTACTGTATAAAATGTGTGTGCATTTACTGGTGCTTCAGTAGTGAGTGAGGCAGTATACATTATTATCTACAAAAATTTTGGATTTATCTCTGGACATGCTCCAGTGTCTTTCTGATAATGAGGACCCCAAAACTGAACCCAGGATTCGAGGTGCCGCCTCACCAATGCTGAGTACAGAGGAGTGATCATTGCCCTAGTCCTGCTGGCCACACTGTTTGCTGGTCCTTTCCTGGCCACAAAGGCCAGGAAGACAGGATTAGCCTTCTTGTTGACCTTCTTCTATGAAGCAGCACTCCCATGTCCTTTTCCACTGGGCAGCTTTCCAGTCACTATTCCCCAAGTCTGTAGTATGGCAGGAGATTGTTGCTACCCACGTGCAGGAATGGGCATTTCACCTTGTTGGAGCTCCTACATCTGACCTCTACCCATCTACCCACTGAACTTCACCAATCCTAGGACAACTGTGGCATCAAAGAGGCTTCAGTACCTGATGATGTACTTTAGGTCAAAGTGCTGTTTGAAAGGAAAATCAAGTCATTTTCAAAATGTATGTTCTTGCTAAATAGGTTGCATTATTGCAGAGGTGGACACTAAGTAATCCTAAAGCAGTTGTTGCTTTTATCTAAGCCATGGCATTGCCTTATGGCAGCAGGAGCAAACTACCAAATGATGAATATTTAAAGGAAAAGTTGACATAATATCTACAGTGAATCATTTGCTACAGAATTGTAAATAAAACAGTGTTTTTAATTCACTGCCTAGGGCTGTTTAAGTATACCATGTATGAGTTAAGTCCACAGGGGAAAGGACCTTAGGTTAGAGTAGCCTGGCTGAAAATTTGCAAACATATATAGTTTTATTTGATAGTGGTAGGAGTTGTCTGAATCAGTTTTCAAAATAGGTATGTGTATGCTTATATGTCTTCTTATGACCAAATGCTAAATGTTTAGATGTGCCTTGTTCAAATTCAGTTGTCCAAACACCTGATTTGTCTCCCCATCTTTTGCCTCTACTCTGTGTGTGTGTGTTTGTACTAAACCGGTCTTCATGTAGGAATAAGAAAAGTTTCTTCGCAAATCTGAAGCATTTTCATTACTTCCCTGTGGAATTCTGTCACAGACCCAGAGGTTCCCATATACAGGACTTAGCACATAGGTGTTTCTTCCTTTCTGCTGCCACACTCTCTTAATGACTTAACAGGAAGGGATTTAGGGAAACAAGACGGCATCTTGCTTTATGCTATGAAGCTTCCAGATCTGTGTAAGTATGCAGGAAAGCAGCCCATGACACCTTTCATTTGGATAGGTACCTTATCTCCAGGTTTATCATCAAAGGGAAGCACCACACATCTCCCAACTTCTCTGATTGCCAGCCCTATCAGACCAGAGTCTGCTTTAGCATGCCCACTTTGTGTCCAAAATTGAATTCATCCTATACACTGAAGGAGGCTGGAAACTGGGAAAATACTGTGTAAATGAATATCAGATCCTGGAGTGTACAATCCATTAAAGAATAAAGGTTTTCACAGGCATCTCCTGACATTTTGGGGATAGAATTTGCAACACCTTATTTCTTTGAACTGAGGATTATGGGCCATGCACTTGGCCTTTCAGAAGGAAGGGAACTAGCTTCTGCAGCTTGCCTGAAATGGGAAGTTTTGTTCAGATTTTGCTCTCTGTGGTTATGTGATTTCTTAAGTCTGACTATATTGAGTGCCTTCTTTGACAAGCACCATCATAAGTTCAAAGCAATGTGCTACAAAATAGCACTAGTATGGAGATCAGTATATAGCAAGACTGGCTTTTAAAGTGCTGTAGAAAAATAGCAAGAAAATAAGTGTATGTGAGACCAGAAGGACATTTATCCTACTAGCAAGTCTCATATGTGCTCACTCAAACTTACTGTGACACACTCTGAGGACCCAGCCTAATGGCAGAGACATTAAACTTTGGCTTTAAGGGAGTGGATTGTGTAAGCTGGCTGGAAGGGTGCTCAAGAGGTTTTGTTATTTTTGCCTATGGTGTTTATGGTAAAGCAGCTTCATTTTTCTAGGAATACATCTTATTTTATTTCCTTCTGAGATTTTGTTACAAGAAATTGTTGATTTAAAACTATGCAGAAGTAAGTAAACACAATATTTCTCAGAAATATTTCCATTCTATTTTTCCAAATATTGTAGGCATCTAAAAATCTCTCATTGTTCCATGTGACAGGAAAGCAGAGCAGAAGATCAGTTTGGGGTTTTGGCAAACAGTGCATATTCATGGGGCCAAAGAGAGTGAGAATAACTTGGTATCACAGCAGCCAGGGAACAGACACCCACAATTTGTTAGAAGAAGAGGAACCAGGAGAGATTCAAAAGTCCTCTAGCTTCTCACTTCAAAATAGTTTTTTTGGGTGAGAAATTCTCTTAAGATCAAATCCTGCTCCTGTTTCATCACAAAGGAGAACCCTGGTCTCCAGTGTCCAAGTTGAGTACCTGGAACTAGTGGAAAAACAGGAAGAGACTCTCCACTCCTGGCACCCCCTGACTTGGTGTGAAGCACATGTGGAAATTTCCCCTTCCTCATCTTCCTTCTGCTTGAATTCACATAAGAAGTTTGGTTCCAGATTGACTTAATTTTCCTTTCTCCTCAATTTTATTCTTTTTGAGGGGGATCCATCCCAGTGCCGTTGACTGTCACTTCCTCAAGCTGCTGACACCAGCCTTTGCCTTGAAGTTCCTTGAGGGCTTGCTGAGCCCCAAGGGAGTGGCAGTGAGAGAAGGAAGCAGCCAGGGCTGCCTTAGGCAGCACTGCCTTTGAGCTGCTGCTGCTTCAGTGCTCAGCCTGTCAGAGAAACAAAATGGAAATTATTCAGGAGCATGAACCAAAGTAGAGGTGCTCATGGTACCAGTGGCATCCCGGAGGCCTTTGTCAGAGGTTTATAGATGTCAACTTTTGTGTTTCTTTGGTGAATGAGTCACTGTGGCTGTGCTTAAATCCTTAAAATGCCTTTTAAGCATTCACAACAGTATTTTTTCCCTGTTCATGTGGCTACTTTCAAATACTAACTTTGGGTACACCCAGGCCTTTGCAAATTGACGTGAACTCTCCTCTGATGGGTAGAAGCCAGGTTTGACCCAGAAGCTCTTTAGCAATGTTAGCAAAGTCCAAAACATGGTCTAATCTCTCTGGCAGGTTTAAAAGCTTAAGCTCAGATTTTTTAGGTGACTTTCTTTTATAAGAGTGTGTTCTTGTGCAGATGGATCAAAACAGAGGGAGACTGAGCTTGCAGTTACTTGCAAAGTCAGGCTGACTTTATCCTATGAATTTGCAGTATAAGAAACAACAAACCTAAATAGTGTGCCAGATCTTGACTCCATTTTTTATTGCTTCTCCTGTTCTGGGGAAGCTGCTACCTTGTCAAAACATGATGTGTGTGGAAGAAAATACCAAAAAGAAAATCAAGCAACAAATGATGAGGTATTCTCATCATACTGAATTTTGTGGTGGAAGATGGGACTGTTCCCTAGGACACCATGTACCAGAGATCATGGCATGATATGTAACATTAAACTTTCTCACTGCCAGTTTTGTTGTGTTAATATTTGGGTGCTCTGCTGAGTTGGCACTGCCGGATGCAGGTTGTTCCTTATCCATTGCTGGCAGGAAATGTTGCACCCAGAAGGGTGGATACAGGAACCCTGGCTGCTGGACACTTGCAATAGGAGATAATTTCCTGAGTGGCATGAAACAGCGTGGTTTGCATATCATGTAAAAACCCCATCTCTTGTGGCATTTTCCTCTGATTGCTGAGTCCACTGCAGAAGAGTAAAAACATATGACACTTAAAAATAGGATATATCCTCAACCATTGCAAATGCCATCTGTTCTCAAAGAAACAACTGGTAGAAAAAAATAACCTTGGGTTGAAACCTTGCATGAAGTTGCCATTTAAGATAAGTGGGGTTGGCTTTGTTATTTTTATTTTTTTGGAGGTGTGGGGAAGGGCTGTTTGATGGCAACAGAAAGAAAACAGATATGTAGAATTGGAGTGTGCGTGTTACAGACAGGCAGAGGAGTCATGTCTTGAAGACCTGTTAAAACTGTGGGACCAGGCATCACAGTGACACTGGAAGGAACCCATGCACTATTTTAAATCAGTTCATGCAGGTGACTGCAGCAAAGTGTCTGCCCACCACCAGGAGATGGTTTCTAGGGAAAATGTCTACATTCCTTGTCATAAATAGATCAGACCTGATTTTCCAGTTGGACACAGTTTTCTGGTGAATGATATGGCTTTCTCACCCATTCAGACTCCATCCAGACTGGTAGTGAGGACTGAATCAGTAGCTTAGGGAATGCTGACTCCATCCCTGTATGCTGCTTCTCCAAAGCACACCCTCAGCAATTGCCCCTGGTAGCAGGAGAGAAGTTTCTGAGCTTTGGCCATTCCCAGGAGTCAGCACTGCTTCTTCTGGCCCTGTCAGGGTGTGATTAAATAACTGAAGGGAATTTCATTTTCACATTGTGGCAATTTGACATTACCCATGGAACTTCAGTAACTAGTCATACCATCTACCCCAAGCCTGATGAAAAATCCTGAAAGCCCACTAGTGGACGTGGTCACCTGTGCTGTTTTGGATACCCTTCTGAGGAGTCAGGTGGGATACCTTTAGCCTCTACCTTTAATTTCCTTTGGTGCTGAAACTGAAGGCAAACAAGAGCAACTCACCTCCTTTACAAGGGCTGATGGATTCAGAATATCTGTGGGCTACATGCAGCTGCAGTAGCACATGAAATCAGCAGGCCTCAGTAGCAATATAAAGCCTGTGTTTTTATAGTCTTGTATGGATCAGAAATTTGAAAATGGAATGGCTGCATTTCAGTGCTTCTGCCCCTGCTCTATACTAATGTGAACAGCAGCTGACTTGTACTTAGAACACATGCCAAGAAACTGTGCGTGAGGTAAAGGGAGCACTGCATGGTGTTTGCTCAAACGGAATAGTCATGTTCCAAGGCAGTGTCCTAATCCTGTCAACCTCACTGTTTTTATGAGTTCCAAGTGGGACAACATGGTGAGGTAAGAAAAGGGCATTTTAATGAATAGGTTTGATAGTGATATTTCTGAATAATTTCTTTCTTTTTTTTTTTTTTTGCATCTCATAGCACAGGAATAGCTGCAGTGATGTAATGTTGCTATTTAGAATTGTTTTCAAAGTGTGTTTTGAGTTTGGTGTCTGCAGTATTGAAAATTTTGCTTTGGAAATGAGTGCACCTAAGGTAAAGGCTGTGTGCATGCATTTTCAGGCTCTGTCTCTCTGAATTTGGACTGCCATGTTTCTGATCCTCTTATCTCCAGTCTGAACATTAGAAGATTTGAAGGGTACTAGCTTGTGCTCAGATTTTTGACAAAAAATGATGAGGGATGAGACAAATCTACTAAACACATTCTCTACTTTTCAGAGGAATAAGGCAATAGCCTGCTTGCCAGTGTTTGGTCCTAGTAGACCTAACTCCTGAGATAAATACCTTTCCATACTTAACCCAGGGAATGTGTAATTCTTTTGTGATGTGCTGCCGCAGCACATTTCTGTGTTCCAGCCTTTACTGTGCAGCAGCAAAACCTGGCTGCATTACCCCACAATGGAACAAAAACCCACTGTGACCTTGAGGGTAAAACTCCATGGAAGCATGAGGAGTGATGTGTCTGGCATAGTTCACAGTGGTGGGAGAGCAAGCTTCTGATTTCATAAGTGATAAGACAAAAAGCCTCACTTTTGCAAGAATTTTTATTTTTTTTCCCAAACTCTTTCATACTGGAACAGTGTGACTAATTTACCAGTCCACAGACAGGGCAGTAACACCAAACCCTGTTTGAAACAAAGTATGCTGTTCTTGCAACACAGCTCGTACTTCTAGGTTTGAGCCTTGCATGTGGGTCAACTATAGTTAACATTTTAATACTCCAGCAACATTTCAAGCACACTCCGCTTTTGTCTACCAGCTTTTCCATTTCTTGGCACTGATGATGGTCTTGATCTTCCATGGTGGAAGTTCGATATCTCTCTCAAGTTGAAATAAAATCTTCTGTACTCTGAAATGTTAAATCAGCCTTATTATTATTAATTTTTTCCAGCTGTCAAGCTTAATGCATTTTTTAAAGCATCCTCCTACTTTAAGGCAAAGTTGTGAAAAGTGAATATGTAACAGTGCATATATATTTACTGTACATATATTTTTTTGTGAGAGACCAGAACTGAAAACTCAATCCTATTGCCCTCTAAATATGATGGAAGTTCACCCCTTCTCATAGCTTTAGATCTACCTCAGAAGTTTGTAGCATCATGCATATTTTTGATGGGCTAAATGAAAACTCTGGTTTGGGGCAATACTAACTTTTGTCCTAAAATGTATGAGTTGGCTTCTAGTACACTCCCACCACAGGCTCCTGTGCCTGCATCCTGTCATATTCTCTTCTGTGACTTCCAACTCATGTTTGCCGTTCTGCCTAATGTTTAAACAAGTTCATTAGATATGGCCATGTTTTAAAAATATAAACCATATTTTTCAGACTATGGACCAACATGTTAAAAACCATCTGTGGTATCAATTGCTCAACTTATGCTCTCCAAAGAGCCTGCTTTACTTAAGGCAAATGCTCTACAGTTACAGAAAATAAAGATGGTCATTAAGTTCCTCAACTCACTTTTGAATATTTCAGCTAAAACTTGATCATTACAGCTTTTATTTTATCTAACCCTCTCAGTGAGATGTGGAGGGGTTAAGTGCTTCTGTCGTTCATCCTAGTTATTTGTGAGCCCGGATGTGGAGTTAGGTAACTTGCTTCAAATGACTTTGAAAACTGGTGATGAGAGTGGTGAGTGAAAACCAAATGAAATTTCACAGCCTGAGGCTTAGTCAAAATGTCTCTTTGACTGTTCAAGTTAATGTCATTACCAGGGCAGACTTCTTTTTCCTGAAGCATTTATTCCAGATGTGTTTCTTTAACCTTCTGCACTGCTTGGCTGACTGTTCGTAGACTATCCTTGCTCTTTTGTACATAAATAAGTTGAATTTCTAGATGTAGAATTAAGAATTATGTTGGGCTATTGAAATGGTCTCTAAAGAAGATAAAAATACTTCTAAAAAAAAATAAATAATTCCAGGTTGGATTTTTTAAGCCGCACTGGTATGACCATGCTGAGGGTTACCTAGAAGTGTAGCTGTGTAAAATTCAGCAAAGCTGACATGAAAGTGAAAGGGAGAATGAATGTCACACAAAAACTCTGTGTTTACAAAGTCACCTTCTGCACTGCAGGGACACTTTAAAGAGGAATATTAAGGGTGATAAACCTTAGCTGTAAAGCTCTTCTGAATTTTAGTCCTTTTAAACATATTTGATGTTTGGTACCTTATGCTATACGAGGACAACAAAGAACTCCTCAAAACAGCAACACAAAATGCTGCCAGCTTGAGGTAAAAATTCTCAAAGTCTTTCTCATTTCTTTCTCATTATGTCCTGTTCCTGCCCTCAGCCACTATAAGTGATGGAAATAGCAATTTTACCATTGAAGCAGATGAGCTTTCTGCAAGTCACTGAGGATTTCTACTCTGTTATTTAGTTCAGAGAAAAAAAATAAAAACCACCTCCCCTTCCCTCCCTCGGTCTTGGCTGTTAGCTTTTTAGACTAATGCTTGGGTGTACTCCTTGGCAAATGAAACCCTTCAGGTTCTTCAGGATCAGTTTTGTCTTTTGTTCCATCTCCCACGTCACCCTCAAGAACCTGAGCACTTCAGACTTCTTCAAGGAAGAAGGAAGGATTCTTGGTTGGAGCAAAAGCAATTGCATCAACAAACCAAACCAAAATACTATCAACAAGTCTGCAGACCACATAGAAAGCCAGTGTATGTCTTCTGCACGTGTGTAGACCTGCAGACACTGCAGAGCCTCAGTTCACAATTCTGCCTGGGTGTGTCTGCCTTCTGGAAGTGACAGACTCACAATACATGCCCCATACTTCTGCCTGTGGAAGCTTTACCCAAGCTTCTGAGTGCATGGCTGTGAACAGCCACCATCACCTATTACAAATTTGTTTTCTCATATTTTAGCTGCTACAGTAAAAATGAGTGCTTCACAACAGGTCAGGAACAAAGCCTGACCTTAAAAATCTGTAGACTCCGTTCTTATTGGTTTTCAGACCCTTTTTTAAGCCCTTGTTGTGCCATCAGCAACAGATAAGATCCTTTGCCCTTGCAAGAATGCTACAGTGGGTTTTGACATGCATAAGAAGTACCTCCAAGTGCTGAATGATTTATGGACATATATTTAGTTAGAGGACAGATGACCACAGCATTCCCTGTTTTTCTAATGCATTTTTTGCAGTCGGAGGCTAAAATGTTGAATGAAGCAGAGTGTCTGAGGGCACACCTATATAAATTAGGGCTGACAGCTGCACCTTTTCTACCCGCACTCTGGGATTTACACAAATTCCCCACTGCACCAAATCCAGCCAACATGGAGCACGGACAGTGAAAAGTTTGAGTCTGTGCCAGCTTGTGTACATGTACCGTTCAACTTCACATGGTTGTGGCTTGGGTGTCTCTTGCAAAGCTGCCATCAGCCACTCAGAGTGACCCATTCTTCCATGAAAGATTTTAGATGTCCAGAAAATGTGTCCTCTGTTGTTAGTTGTGGCTTCTTGCAGTTCTGGAAATCCCAAGATCGTCTTCATGTGAGACAGTTTTGACCATCACAGTTTGTGTAAAACACATTGAATCACACTGTACAAACTGTATGAACTGTCCTGGGTCATGCACTCTCTTGGCAGTTCACTGAGCTTTGCTCAGCCATCTGCTTCCACCAGTTTCTTCCTCAGAAAAACAGCTTATCACCTTGGTCAAACAAGACTCCAGGCTCACTCTGTACTTTTAGCTTTTCCTAGAAATACCTGTTTCACTGTCTGATTATTCTGGGGTCAGAATTCTCTGACCAGTTCTTAGCATCTTGTCGTAGGAAAGACCCACATTTTTTGGCTCAATCTGGTCCATTACTGATAGAATGCAGAAATTAACCCACTAATGTAAAACAGCTTTGGGATTGGGTTGGTCCTCACATTTCAATTTCATATGGCTGATGTGTATTTTTGTAGATAAATCACTTAAAAATGTTAATAAAATTTCTCTATTTCAATTCTTACTTGTGACATTTATTGCTGGGGGTTTTGTTTGTTTGTGGTGTTGTTTGTTTGTTTGTATCACCTTAAAATTTACCCTTTTCTATTGGGGTCCCAGATCACCACATGAGCATGTAGGCATTTGTAATAAAATACAAAGACCTCATTAAAACACCTTTCTTTTTAAAGTAGTTGGGAATGTCAAATTCTGATGGTATAGTTGGTGGCTGACAACTATATAGCAAAGTTTCTTCAGAGTGGAGGTCTGTTGCTGTGCCAGACTGATTAGCTCTCCCATTTTAGCTATGACTGTGTGGTCATAGCTAAAATTAAGATGTTAAAGTACATTATCCTTCTTCACTTCACTGGAGTGTGGGGCCAAGTTAATCAGCAGCATGGAGTTGCTTGCTGCATGGCACACAGAAGGAACATCTTATTGTCACCTTTTGCAACAGTGACACTGTAGAGGCACAGAACTTTATTATTGAGAACACTTTCAAATTCATTGCCATTAGCACACTGGCTGAACATGTAAAGATGGTCTGAATTGTGAGGTAATATTCTACTTGCTGAGAGAAATATCTGAACACAAACTCCTCTTGTATCAGTTGATGAAGTTGCCCAAGGTTCCCAGAAGCCAGTGGGGATATGAAAGAGTTACCTTACTGAACAGGAGAAGAAAATGTAGTCCTGGGACTTAACTCATGTTTTACTATGCTTTACTTAAGCAGCTATTTCTATTCTTACTTTCAGGGTATGCTAGTAAAGCAGATTCTGCATGAAGATCATAATTTCTTTTTCCTAGGTCCTTTTCAGTGAACCCCTTTCCTTTCCAGCCTGTAGCCTACAGCCTCAGATGGTAATAATGATTTTAATATTTCTGGCTGAGAAATGTAGTCATTAATATTCTCATGCAGAACTCACAGCAGTGACTGTAAATTACATGGTACTCTGGAAACACAGCGGGAGGCGTTTCCTTCCTTGGACAGTTTATTACAGGGCCTTCATCCTGTGGCATATTACCCATATTTAATTTGCGTGTTGAGTAATATCATTGTGCCAAGTAACAGTGTTCTCCTGGCTGGTGAGAATGTCTGCCTGTGACAGTGAGTTATCCCTCATGGTCTGTGGCTTGTCCCATGTGAGGGCAACAAGATAACAAGTCAGGGCTGAAATTTTCAAATTCCTCCTAGGGATTTGCCTACTGGTTTTAATAGGACTTAAGAGGACTAACTCTTCCTTAGCCTTGAAAACATATACCCTATTGTCTTTACGAAGAACAATATAAAAGGTTTCAAGAAACCTTTTGCTTTATCTGTGGCCATTAATTTGGGTGTGAGATGTTATCATTGGAAGTATGGGTTTTTTATAAATAATCATAGGATCAAATTAAACATTTAGTGGACATCAAAGAAGGAACTCTGTCTGAACTTCCTGGGTTCGTTCTGAGGGGAATATGTTTACTGGGATGCCTGCTTTACTGGGGACCATTCTAGGGATTGTTTCTAATAACAGTGGCAAAGAACAAGGACTGTTGCTTAATCAGAACAAAATAAGACACATTTGCCTAATGAAGATATATTCAGCTGGAGCCAAGTCATTAAGTGGTGCTTAAATTCATATTACAGCCTAAACTTTTGGAAGTTTCCAAATAAGTGTTAAATGAAGATGTAAAGCAACAAATGTAATTTTGAATTGGGTTGGGAGATGTTCTGTGTTGTATTTTTGCATTTCTTAAAAACTACTTAGACTAAGGTTTTTAGTAGCTTTTCTTTTGTAGAGCTGTTAAAATACTACAATTTACTGTTCATCACGGTGCCTCAGATCAGAGGATTTTAGTGCATTGTTATTGGCATGTAAAAATACAATTTTTCCAAGGTCAGGATTTTCCTCTATGGGCAGTTTTTCTGCACATGCTTGCAAAAGCTGTGGCACGGTAGTGTGTCCTGATGTCAGTCACCTGGAGGAGCAGCAGGTGGAGGAGGTGATGTTTTCAGGTGCTGACCCGTGCTCAGCTTGTGGTTTCAGATAACAGTATGCAGCCTTTTGCTAGCACATCACTCATCTCTGAGGTGCATGGGGAGGGACTGCCATGCACATGGAGATAAAGGCATCAGAGTGCTGAGCTGGAGGGGAAAACCCCTCAGAGAAAGTGAGGAGTTGGTGGAGTTGCTACAAGAGTGGGGGAGTGGGAATTTCCCCTCTTTTCTTCTATATTTTTAAGACCCTATCAACATGCCCTCCCCACAGGGACAGGGAGGAGGCCTGAATGATAAATTTATTCTGTGTGATAAAATGAGATCGAAGACACATTAGTGCAAAAAATCTGACATTGAACAGACCTGTAGTGTCTGTCAAGTGGGACATTAAGGTGTCAGGTGAGTTTTGGCCACAAATATTTTCTCTCTGATATTTTGGTTCAGATACATTGGTTTAATCTTGAACGAGAACTGGAAAATGTTGCTTAGGGGATCATACAGACACTTATAGGAAATGACCCTGAGACTGTTGCCTTAGATCAACAGCTTTGTTTTAAAGTCCCACAAGTACACTCTGCACTACCCTGAAACATCAGTCTAATTTGGCTAAACTTCCTGAAGTAAACCTTTATTTTGCCCTCAGAAGGTATTTGGTTTGGTTTTACAAAGAAAAGGTTGTTAGTTTTGACAGATGTGTAGGCTTGTTACATCCCTACTTGTATGCCAGTGAACGTTTGAAAGCACTTACACCTCTTATCTTTCACACAGTCCTGAGATAAGGGAAGATTTCCATCAATTATCTTCCTGGCTCTCAGATCTAAGGTCAATAATGTTCCTACTCTCTTACAGTGACAATGTTATAAAGCCTTTGCAGCTACGAGTGTATAAATGAGTCGGCTGAGGTCCATGCTTTGCCAATTTTCTCCCCAGTAGTGCAGGGCTGATTTTCTCTTTGGTCTGGGAGGATGCACACTGGGTGATTTTCATGGCCTTGCTGCAGTGTGGTGTCTCAGCTGGCAGAGCAATGTTGTCACAGGGCAGCAAGCCAGGTCTGAGAGTATCCATGTGCACCTTCCTTCCCTGCCTGTGCTTTCATTTATGCAGGCAGACAAACTGTGTCCAAACTGCTGCATAGTGGGTGGATGTGGGGGCTCTCTGGAGGCCATGGAGGAAAGTGGGCATGGCTCTGGCTGTATGCTAAAAAGCCAAATTTCTCAGAGTGTCATGATTTACACCTGAGGCTAACAAATGAACGAGACCTGGGGAGCAGCTCTGTGGAAAGGGAGCTGGGAGTCCTGGTGGACAAACAGCTCAATCTGAGTGAGCAGTGTGCTGCTCCTGCAGCAGAGAAAGCCAGTGGGATGCTGTGCTGCATCACAGGGGCATCACCAGCAGAGATGGATAAGACTTTGGTTCTCTCTAATCATTGCTTGTCAGGCTGCACCTGGAATACTGTGTTCAGTTTTGGTCCCCACAATGCTAAAAAAGGTGTGGACAGTCTGGGGAGGGTCCAGAGAAGGGCAACAAAGATGGTCAAAGGCTTGGACAGCACGGCATGTGAGGAAGGGCTGAGAGAGAAATGGATTTGTTCAGCCTTGGGGAAAGAGGCTTAGGGTGACCTCATCACTATGTTCTAGTATTTCAAGTGTGGCTACAAAGAAGGTGGATATTCCCATTTTGCAAGAAGTCACATGGAAAACACAAGAGATACAAATTATTCTCAGGAAGATTCCAATTGGACAAAAGAGGGAAATTTTTCACAATGAGAACAAACAGCCCTTGGAATTATCTTTCACAGGAAAGTGGTGCATTCCCCAGTACTGGCCACTTTTAAGATTCAGCTGGAAGGGGTGCTGGGCTGTCTTGTCTAGACCATACTTTTGCCAAAAAGGTTGATATTCCATGATTCTATATAATAAATGACTTTCAGCACTGTTTTTCCAGCTACCCTGTGAACAAGCAATGCCTGGTGCACTACATTACTTTTATTTTCCACCTTGTAGTCTCCCTGCTGTCCTGCATTCTACTGATATCAAGAACAATGGGCAGGGCAGAGGTCAGTCTCTCAGCTAGTTGTGTTTTAATGCAGCATGCAGAGAGGATTTTATCTGTTGGAATACCTTAACTGCATCTTAGGCAGGGTCCCCGAAATCCAGAAATTCATCTTGCTTAACACATGTGGAATGTGGCACTTATCTTAAATGGAGACTCCTCTTTCTCCTCGACTGGGAACCTCTTTAAAATCTCAGCACACCCACACGCTGAAGGTCGGGCTTATTTGATGTGTACCCAAGCTCTCCCTGGGTGGTACAACACATTGCTGCCTCTGCACAGCTTTCCTTTTAATCTGCTGTGCTGGGGTTTTCAACAGTGAGACTATTGCAGTCTCTCTGCAATACAGTCTCTCTGTGAAGAAACACTTTACACTATTTTTGTGAGTAAAAGGGTGAATTTAAAAAAAAAAATAGTGTACTGCCTGTCTTTCTAAACAAACATGGTTTGGGTCTTCATGTGAATCTGTAGTTTTTCTGAGGTGTATGTTGATATGCTAGATGTATGAAGAGAGGTATTTTCTTTTATGGAACATATGCTGTCTTTTAGTTCTCTCTATTATGGTAAACCTCGAGTTTACCATAAAAGTAACCATTCGTAAACCCTGTCCAATTTCCCATTTTGGTTACCCAGCCTTCTTTCCCAAAATGGTACAATGCTGAGTGGAGGCAAATTATTTCATAGCTGTCATAATGGAGGACACTATTAGTGCAGTTATAATGTTAGAATTCCTAGTTAGTGGAATCAGTACTTTCAGAGCTCAATTTCAGCCTCATTCATGGGTTAGACTGAAGTTCAGCCAACAACTTAAGGGCCTAAGAAGAGCCTATTAAAATGAAGCCTAAATGACAGAGGTCATAAAAAGAAGGATTTCTATCCCTCAATGTATCATGGTCTCATTTTGTTTCCAAGTCTCCTTTGGTTCACAGCAGTCACAGACCTAGGTCTCATTCTCAAGGTGTAAAAATTACTAGGAGTCAGAGACATAAATTTCCACAGTCTGAAACTTTCTTGAAACCTGAGGTGTGTGTTAGGTATTCCAAGGTCTTTGCTTTAACCTTGCACAAGAAACTGATTATATTTGAGGCAAATCTGTAATTAAGCTGATTGACTATTTAAATATGTTATGGCTGGATAAAAAACATGTTTTTTATTCCAGTGATACTTTTCAATTCACTTGCAATGGTGATACTTCTTATGTTGGCAAAAGAGAAATCAACATCCCTATGCCCTCCTGGTAAAGAATGGCTTGTTGTACTAAAGTACTCATGAGGGAAACAGATGATTCCTGTTCTGCTGTTCTCCTGTGTCTTGGGAGACATCTTGGAAAATCATCAAATAACTGCGGCTCTAGTAGTCAAGAAGTCTTATGTGAGAAACCAGGATGATGATTTTTTTTCAGAATTGGAATTTTTCTCTGAAATAATTTTTTTTTTCTTTTTTGACCAGTTTGGTCAGCAGAATTTGTGATGAAGGACTTAATGTAAATAGCTTGTGTAAAGAGTCCTGGCCATTACTGGAATGTTCAGTTCCAAGGTACAGTTCCAAGGGATGAGAGATGCAAAGATGAATTGCCATGCATTTGGAAGGAGTTAGAAGCAATGGGCCTTTACTCATTTCAAAGCATACCTTCACAAACATAGCATTTTCTCACTGCTGAAGCAAAACAATTACTGTCCTTCTCAAACTCTTGCTCCACCATGGCAGTGTATCTTTAAGTAGTGCAAACCATGGAAGGTCTGGGTGCACCTTCAAGCAGTATCATGCTGCATCACCCCATGGAATAGTCATGATTCATCAAGTTTCAAATCCTTTAAAGATCTTGATATCATTGAAGATGAAGGTTATAAATCATTTTGAAAGCAGCCGATTTAAAGTAGAGATATTTTCTCTGAGGGGACAAATTTAAAAACACATTTATTGCAGTCTTTCAATTTTACTTTGGAAATGTCTGTACATATCCCATTCAATTTTCACTTCTCGTATCAATTACTTATTATTATTCCAGAAAGTTTAACTAGGTTAGAAAGCACCACTAGGTCAACTCATAGTTTGATAATAACAGCCTGAAATCCTGATGCTGACCATTGAAGTGCTTCTTCAAACATCTCTTTTGAAGAGTGCTGGCTGTAATGGCAATAACAATTATATTTGGAGGTCCACATGAGGAAAATATGTTCATGTAATAAGTCAAATTGGAGTTCTCTTTCACATATCTCTTGTAAATACACACTGGAGCAATAATCACTGGGTAAATTTGTTGTTGTGATCTGTTAGTAAAAGAGGCTACAGGTTATTCATGCAAATGGTGCTTGTTAAGGCCAGCTTTACAGGGCTAGGACTCTGGCTGAGCAAGTAATATTGTATTAATGGAAATAGGTACCTTAAAAGAAATTGTATCTCTGAGACTGTTAGTGAAGAAAATAACAGGCTTCAAAGACAAGGCAAAAAAATTAACCATCACAATGTGCAAAAATGCATTGCTTAATATTACAATGTTCCACAGCTGGAGAAAAATCAGTGTGATGATTTGCTAGAATACAGTAAAAGAAGGTCACGTAGACCTTTGTCAACCTCTTTTGAACAATAGCCATTTTTATAAAATTTCAGACAGGCAGAAAAGTTGTTTAGCTCCAAAAGCTGAAAGAAAAGAAGTGGGAGTTTGAAATGAGGTGGCTTAGATTTTCTGGAATTCTTTGGAAACATGTCTGAAGTGTTAATTTTTAAGCAGCAATTGTCAGATGTCCTTGGGCAGCATACATTACTGCCTCAATAAATGCATTAGTGGTGGTGGTGTGCCCCCCCAAAGATACCTTTGCCCTCTTCAAATCTGGTTTGAGTGGTGACGTGCAGCACTAACCACAGCTGCAGCCAAGCCACAGCAGCCTTCATACCTTAACACCACACCATTCAAGAGGTGCATTGGTCCTTTTTCAGAAGCCACTCTATGTACAAGAGCAGATGCAAACCTTATCTTAAAGGTCAGCCAGGTCATGTGTGAGGGCTTCTGGAGCTAGCACAGGGAAAAACTCTGGTACCTTCTCACATCTCTCCCCTTAACCTCTCACACTACCTGGCTTCTGACTAGCTAGCTCTCCTGGTGTCTCTGTTTTTTTATACTCTTCTAGTTATGGCACATTCCAGGCATTATCCTAACGTGCTTTTCTTAATGTAGCATGTCACTCTTCTCCCTCATGTCAATCCATACTCTCAGCTCTAAAGTGCCACTTGTCAGAACCCTCTTTCCCTCTGCTGAAGATGAAGCTGAGCAGTGTGTGTGCCATAGCCTTTGATATTCCTGTTTATACGGGGTAGAACTTTTGCTTGGCATAGCCCACCTTTCATTAAATGGCCATTTTCAGTAGTGACCTACATTGGGAATCTTACAAAGAATTTTAAAAAGCATTTAATAAGGTGAAGTGAAAACTTTTCATACTCTTTCACACAATATGTTGGACTATAGATTTGTCCTTTCTGTATCTTTGGATATTTGTATGCAGAATCAGTTAAAAAATCGCCTCTCTCTTAAAAAAATAATTTTAAAAAAGTTGAAAAACTTTTTAAAATCCCATTTCCCCTTGGCATTTTTTTTCCCTTGGCATTTTTGCCCTGCTCACTCCTCTTTATACATACATATATGCTTGAAAATGAGAAATAGAAAAATAACCTTTTTTTTCAATTTGAAAGAATGATGCCCATTGAAAGGATTTTAATTAGAATAGGAATTGTTAAAAAGGACTACTTCATTAATTCAAGTTCTGCTTGTGAGAATGTGAAAGGAAATATTTTTATAAACTTGAGATTTTTGTAAAAACTTGTTTTTACTAGTTCTAAAGAACTGGGTAGCACTAATTTGGCAATATTTCTGGGAAATTGAACAGTTGAAAGGATAAAAATTGTTTTATGTTATCTTTGGGTTTTTACTGTTATTTTGTTTAGAGATTAACATACAAGATTTAGTTGCCTTCAGAAGGCTTCGTAATCATTATAAATTGCTCAAATCTTGTATTAACTATTTATTTTGGAAAAAATTACTTATTTTCCCAAACTTATCTATATAGTACATGATCTTATTAGAAAACAAAGCAAACAGAAATCCAAACCCCATTTTTCTTAGGAACTGAAACATCAGATCCATGAGGGATTCCATTATTTCTAATACATTTGTCTGAATTTCAGAAAAGAAGTTTCAAATATTATTTATTTATTGGAAAAACAAAAATTGCTTTTCACATAAAGGGAATGGAAGTGCTTAGGTATGATAGTGCCAAATGCCTATTGCTTTTTCAGTGCTTTTATTCATTCTGTCTGCATTTACTTCAAAATTAGAGCAAGATATAAATAACATTAGATGTATGGTAAAGGAATGTCCTGAATTAGGCTCTTTAAAATGAAAACTGTGTGCCCACTTCCCCTATGCACTTCTCTTCAGGATGAGGGTCTATTTGGGACTTGATCTCACTGGCATCAGGGATGCAAAAAGGATATTCCACAGACTAATGACATCTGGAAAAAACTTGTGGCCTGTAGCAGAGTGGCGATCAGATATCCACAGCCCTGGAGATGGGTAAGGAATCTATGACGAACACATGGATTCCTAGTGTGGTATTTAAAATGACATGTTCATACTGAACTGAAAGAGACTTTCTAGTAACATGCTGAAGAAATACTCCCACTATTTCTGCCATAGAGTACCTGTGATTCAGCACTTTCGTATTTCTATGTGTCTTTTGAAATTCCTCTGCACAGAACATCCTGTGGTTGGAAAATCACAGGCGTGTCTGCAACCCTCCAGAGGAGACAGAGTGATTCAAAGGCCCTCAGACTGTGATGGAAAACAGAGAACCAGACTTCAGGTGTAAACTGGAGAGAACTTTGCTGCCAGCGAGATGTCCTTTGAGGTGGCTGCAGCTCAAAAGAGTTGAAATGAGAGGAGCCAGAGTTTGACTAGAAGCCAAGAAAAAGACCAGCCATCTCAGGTCAGTTAACCTACCACGCTGCATGTGGGGGATCTGTGATCGGGCACTGCCTCTGCCTGCTCTGAAATGCTGTAATTGAAGGGATACAGTCTTCAAAGGTATCCTTGCCTGAATGGCAGCTGCTAGGGCTTGCTAGGCGCCGCTGATGGAGCACTCAGGAAACTACCCCAGCAAAATGCTGCAACTGGTGAGAGAAATACTCCTGTTAACAAATTGTAGCATTCAGGGAGGGAGCCCTTGTGGAGGGATGGAAAAAATATGGGGAGGGAGACCAAGCAGTTCAAAGGTGTAAAAGCAGCAGCTGAATAGAGTTGGACTCCTTATCCTGTCAGTGATGGAGTGCCATGACAGACACATAAAATCATGAGTCTAAGCTGCTTTGTGACTGGAAGGTGAGCTCCAATTTTATTGTCATTCTTAGCTGATATTAAGATGCCCAAAAACCTGATGAAACCGCTTGTACTTTATGCATCGCTTTCTTGACATGTCTCAGACACAGCTGAGAATACTTATTTTGCAGACATTTATAAAATCATGTGAGGAGGAAATACAGGAAGCAGACATATTCAAAACTAGATGCATAATGGAGCTTGGAATAACAACCATTAAAAAGACTGAACTGAAACCATGGCCAACACATTCATCATCACCTCGCCATTCTGAAGAGAATGTCAATGCCAAAGTGGTAATATTTCAGTACTCTGCTGATAATACAAACAAGCAGAGAGAACTAGCTATTGGAGGAGAAAATTTAATGTGAGTAAAGAAAAAGAATTTCTTTCATTTTCTTGGGAATTATCCCCTCTGTCATCTCATTGCTTTCATCAGAAGTACGCACTCACGCCTACCCACAATTTCCTTCCCCCAAATCCTAAATGAGAAAGCCCTCAATGGATGATGAAAACATTGCAAAGTCTTAGCCTAGCATCACAAGATATCTGACATCAAAAGTCTTTTTCAGCATCCTAACAAAGGCACAGGGTTGATAAATCTCTGGGCTTTTCCTTCAACCTCCCCTGACTTCTTAGAACTCTTACATAATTGTTCATTTCACAAATCTCTAACTGTACCAGAAAAATTTGGTGTCCTGAGATCAAGATTCAGTTGAGTTCTCTTATCATGGAAGCCTGTTCTCAATTTTGGTTTTGGCAGGCTGGTGACCTGGCTTTAACCAAGGTGATCTGCAGGAACTCCAGGTCTGAAGGCATAAGCAGAAAATTCACAAAGCTGATGCTAGATCACTTGAAGGCAAATCTGAACACTGTAAATATGTGCCAGTATCTTCCTCCACAGATTTTGGAATTTAGATAGAAATTTCCACTGAAAATTTCAACTGCTTTGGAGTGGTTATTGCTGTGGCTAACTAGGTTTGGAGTGGGTCTGCTGACTGGATTTTGTTGATCCCTCGAGCAATAAATCTTGCAGTAGAAAGAAGTAGAAAGCAGAAGGTTTCTAATGGAATTTCCACACAAAAAATTTCATTTGAGATGCACTTATATGTGGACAACCTGATTTTTCGGCCTGCGCCCTGATTCCTTCCATTGTATTTGATGGCAGCAAGCACTTTGTGTGGTCAGGGAGGCACAGATTTCTTCACATCAGAAGATGAGAGCATGAGGAAAAATTTTCCTCTAGAAACAGCCATGAAATTTAGAGGCAAAATTAAGCCCTTAAAAATGGATGATCCAAATGAAGTTGTTATTTCAATACTATTGTTACTGGTGTGGTGTTAGTGAAGCAAAGTCATTTCTCTGAACAAAATGACTTAGCTCCTTCCAGAAGAAAGAACTGAGCTCTGGTGCTGACCTCTGCCTGCTCCTGACATACTAGGGTTGTCGTGGTTTCTCAAAGGACCTGGGGAAAAGCCACAAGAACTCCTAAATAATTTGGCAGTAAGGAAAATGCCCTCTTGTCTTAGTTGCCCTGAGCCCTGTATAGAACAAGATCTATCTGTCTGACAAATAGTTGACTGCTAGTTTAAGAGCTAAAGGCAGGCTCATATTAATTAAACTTCTTTAAAAAAGAAAGCAGTTTATATTTCCACTGCAGAGATAGTCAGAGAAGATGTGTTGCTTATGAGACACATTTGGCCCAGCTCCCACTCTTGGAGTACAATAATCAGATCTGGATAAATACACATGGACTTTTCTCTTCTGGGAGTACTGGACCACATCATGCTGAAATGGCAGCAGCTGGAAATATATTTAATTTTCATCAAGTATATTTGAATGATCATTCTTACCTTAGCAACTGTATAGATGATCCTTGTCAATCCTTCCAAATGCAATTTCTCCTTCTGTGGTTTCCTGGTTCCTTTATTGCAAATTCACTTGGGCCAAATTCTTACTCAGCTTTCTTTTGGATAAAAAAAAAGAAGTCAAATACCTCTGAGTATAAGTGAATGCTCAGGAAAAATGTAAACCAAAATATTTGATCTACTTTAAGAGCTATAGAAAACTGCATCTCTCACTTGTCCCATGCCAGTGCTACCACTGATTCCTCCAAGCTGCAAGTGTTAAGGGTTTTTTTTTTACTTTCAGTGTTTAAACTCTGCCATCCTTTCCTGATTTCCTTCATAGACTGAGTAGCAAGGTGAAAGTTCTCCCATTCAATGCCCTTTTTGTTTCAAAACTGCTGACATTACTGACCTTGCGTCTAACTAAATAGTCTGCAGCATTTCCACCCTCTTTTGCATACTGTATTTGCAGTCTCTCCTGGGCATTACAGCCCTATTGAAGGGCCAGTTATGTGAGAAGCCACTGAAGAGTGTCTCTCCATGACCTCGTAACTCTTGAGTCCTTTATTTTTTCCTCCATGGCTCCAGTTAAGGAATGCTTTAGTTAGAAGTTCTTAGAATTAGATGACTTAGAATTATAAAGAAACCCCAAAATCCCAGAAAAATTTAAATAGCCTTATGACACTAATGCAAGCCTCAGGACTTACCAGGGCTTTGACTAAGTTCTTCCTAGAAAAACTGAATATTCCCATATACTTTGTCTGAAAGCTCTTATTTCAATGTTTGCAGGATAGGAGATGAAGAAACTATGAAAAAGTCATAACTCCTGGGTTTTAGGGTAGGCAACTCACTCAGACCAAGAAGAACATGTTGATTTATGGCCTGCTGCTAATTGGAGTTACTGATAGAATTGGAATGTGTTATCCTGTAAATGGCAGAGAGACAGATAACTAGACAGAGCACAGGGGAAGATGAGAGAGAGATTAATTTGGTAAAATTCTCTATGATTTATAGTGTGGTCATCCCAGACATCCCAACAGACATCACTTTCACACAGTAGCTAGAGTCCTGCAATATGCAACGAGAAAGTTCCTGCAAATCTGCAAGAGACTGTTACTGGCCATTTTCCTCTCTGATTTACAAACATCTGCCCAAGAAAAGGAAGTAAAATTTTAGAAAGTGAAAAAAAAAAAAAAAAGCTTTATTTTGCAGCAAAATATTTTAAGAAAACATATTTGGTACAAATGGTGTTCCATATCTCTCTGTGTTATTTTCTTTCTTCTTTTGTGAGATGACTTTATTATCTTCCTGGGTTTTTATCATTATAATTGTTGTGGTTGATGCAAGAGAAGGGTCTTATTATTAATATTTAATTCTGGCAAAGATCAGATCAATACTTTGTGCTTTCTTTTTTAAATTTAACTTAGTATAGGCTCCTTTTCCAGGGTTGGTAACTTCCTCCACAACTTTTCTGTTTACAAGTCTTTTACACTCACATAACCTTTTTTCTCACAACTTTTGATTTAATATTGATGTTGTTACTTGGAAGGAGAGCTCCTTCCTAGAGGAGGGGGCGAGATGAGGTATCCAGACTTTGTTCACTCTGCAGCTTTTTTTGGGCTCTATCAGCTCTTGTGAATTATGTGGACTCAGGCTTGAGTCCAGCTTGTCAGGAAAGCTGTAACCTTCCTGTACCTCCTCATCATGTCCAAGAATACTCAGGAGAAGACACAAATAGGGAAACAGGGTTAAAAATTTCTGAACCCTGCTTCTCTTCCTGGTTTTTATCTCCTTTTTCTGGCTTTGTCATATGAGAATCTTTCACATGGATTGTGCACCTCAGTGTAGCAGAAAGACGAGGACAGCTCTCAGATGGAGGCTGCTGCTCATGTGGTGCCTTGCTCTCCTCAAAGCTCTGAAGAGCAGCCCAAATATGCCTGGGGAATGTCTGTGGCTTCAACCGTATGAAAACCCTTGTGCAGACAAGATGATGAGATTTTAAATAAATGAACTAAGCATGGGTAACAATTGTTATATCATAGCTTCTGAGGACTGTAAAGGTAAGAGAAAGATGCAGAAGTCAACAGTTCTAAATATTTATACTGTAAAAGAGCATGTGAGTTTGCACGCTGAAAGGAACTGGAAACCTACATGTTTGCTTATATTTCAAATATCCATTAAAAGATATAAACTGTAATGGACTCTGATCCTTGATTGTCACTGACTTCTCTTGAAACAGGTTTGAGCTTATGATGGATGGATAAATTCCAAATGTATCAATTTCTTATTTTCTATTTTTTTTCCCCTCCATGAATTGAATCTCCCAGTTCTGGGAAGATTAGGACCTCACTAAAATCTGTTCCTGTTTTGAGTCTTCTAGTAAACACAGGAGGTGCTACCTGGAAATCTCCTTCTCTGTCTTTCCCTCCCAGTGGATCACAGGCAGCACTCCAGTAGGAAATACCTCAGTCATCTAGGTCAAGTGGGATCCCATAAGTTTCATGCATGTGGCCAGGCTCTGCCGTTGGCTTTGCTGTTGCCTTCCATAGCACATCAGTGAGGTGCACAAGGAGCCTTTCTGTTGTTCACTTTATGAAATGCTTTCAGTAACAAACGCATATACTCACTCAGCCTGGTGTTGGTAGTCTGTCATATAAACTATTTTTCATGTTTGCCCAGTGAGATGGCACTTGTTCATTCATTTGGGGGCTGTTATTATTTTAAAAAGTATTTTGGATGATGTTTGCCTGTGAAAATTGGCAAGGGGAATTAAGAGACCTGAAATAACTTTTAACCGTATTATGAGGATATATGCTAGAATGAACAAATGTCCATTCTGACAGATTTGTGAAACTAGAGAAAATATTGAATTTTTTGTGTTTAAGTAGAACTCACTCTCAGCAACAATATACAGCCTCTGACTTGCTTGTGTGTTGCTTGTGTTGGACTCAGAGGGAAGGTCATAAAGGGAAAATGAAACCAGAGATGTGGCCAGTAAAGTCTTCAAGATTTCCATTTCATGACTGGTAGGAATAGGACTCCTAATGATAATGAGCAGAGAGAGAAGACTCAAGGCAAGGAGGAAAGTACATGTGAGACTGCTAGGGAGAAGCAGAAAAAAGGAAAACTGGATTTGTTGATTTACAAAGGAGACAATCTTTTCACTGAATGAAGATGCTATATAATTTTCTTTAGTCATTTTGAAGATTGGGATACGGAAATTGAGACCACTCTAGAGTGATCTCTTTTTAACAATGTTATGATTTTGTAAGAATAAGCAGAGATTTCTTTCTTATAATAGGTATTCTGTATTACTTGGAAAATTATCAAGAAAGGGTTCCCTGCATACAGAAAACCCTTTCCATAGTCAAGATTCACTTAGCAAGGAGAGAGAATTAACTGGTATTGTAATGAGTTCCCTATTCTGAAAAAAAAATAGGAAGGGCATGGTGCATAAAGAAAGAAGTGTTCATAAATCCAATGTGTCCTTGAGGAAAACAAGGTTTCTAAGGCTTAGAAGATAAAGCAGCAGGCACTGAGACTCAGGGGGGCAGAAATTAATGGCAAACAGGAAAAGAATTAAAAGGCTTCAATCATTAGTAGTTTCAAAGGAACAGTTCCCTTTGTTTTCCTTGCCTTAAATGGAAGTTTATGTGGATCCTGGAGAAGTAGACATAACCTTGATGCAGAATCTGAAAAGAAGTTTGAAAGAAACATTTGTGGCTGTTGACCCAAATGATAACCTAACACTGAGCAGAGGGTGTTGCACAGATGTCAGCCCCCACAGAACAGGGTTGATAATGGCCTTAAGGTCTTCACAACCTCCTGGGAATACCAGGAAACACCATCCCCACCCCTCAACTTGAAAGTGATAATGGGGAAGAGAGGACATCTGGTCTTCCTTGGGAGTGAAGCTCTCGATCAGTCAGTTGGTTTTCAGATCTCTATTGTTCATGCTCTAAGGTTTGCAGTGCTGAACTGTAGCCGTGTGAGTGTTGAGCTTGCTGTCTGATCTACGTGTGTGCAAGGTGATGCATTCCCCCCTCTCTGGTGTACCTGAATACAGTGGCATGAACAGTCCTCTCGAGCTGTCTCTCTCCATTTACTGCAGAGGAAGCACAAACAACTGAGCTGATTTTAGCTATATCAAACTCCGAATTATCTGTGGTGAGAGGAGAAGAATCTAACCTGAGCCCACTGGAGATAGGTCTGAATATGTCAAAGAAAGCAAAATCAGAGTAAGGGCCACAGTGAAACTGGGTGAGAGGGAGCCAAATGGAAATTTAGATGACAAATCCTTTCTGGAGGGTCTGTAATGTAAACACACCTGTGAGTGTGACTGAGTTAGTGGCATTTTCTGTGATCCCATTGACTGCTGTCCTGTCAGACACAGAGATCCAGCTGATGCAAGGGGATAGCAGGGGATTATGTGAAAGGCCACCACCCTGGTATCACTGGATGTAGTGAGCTCCAGGATGGGTTCCTGAGAGAGAGTTGTGGGCAAAGAGGAGACAGAGGCCTGCGTTGACCAAGAGGGTGGACAGATGACAGAGTGAGGATGTCATGGAAGGAGAAGAGTCCAGCCTTCCTGAAGAAGTCTTTTTCCAGTAGGGAAATTAAGACGTGCAGCTGAGAGGAACAAAGTTTTTATCATATAAGGCCCCAAAAGTGACTTCATGAATGAGAGAGATATCAAAGATGATTTCAGAATGATTGTGGTGTTCACATCTGGGTCATTAGTCTGAGGACCAAAGAGCTGAGAAGTCTTGGAAGACAGCAAGAGGTTTCTGGGCTGTGAGCTCCTGCTTCCTTCGCAAAGGTTGTAATATGAAAGGAGGACAGATGTTCTCCCTTGGAGAAGCAAAATTTGGCTAACCAAGTACCTTGATTAATTACAGTCCTTTTTATTTTTGCCTGTGATCACTTCAGACATCACCTAAAACATGTTGTGCTGCCATTTAATTTACTTTTTTTCCTGTGGAAGTGGAGCATATGCCAAATCTGTTGAAGAATTCATGCACTCTAGAGATTTACATAATACCAGTGATGTTATTTAGCAATCAAATTTTCAAATATATCTACTTTTACAACCATCCAACAAAGTGAGACAAGTGTCTGTATTCTCTTGCAGGGAGAACTTTGTACCAGGTGACCCACTGTGATCTCTTCTAACATTGCCTGTTCTGTGAGGTGAGGTTGCCACAAGATTTTCAGAGTTCACACCACATTGAAACAGGCCAGTGTGAGGCTATGTTGGGAATGCCTGGCAGTCTCCAGTCTAATTTGGAAACAGCCTCTCAGTATATCTGATTACTCTGGTCCTAAGCTATTACCTTGGACCACAGCTGAGGTGACTGGAGATCCAACATCAGCTGCATTAATGTGAGGGGGAAAAGTAGATGAGGTTGTTTTGGGCGTATTCACTGTTCCCTGAATGCTAATGAAAAGAGAAACATGTTTGGCACCATTACAAGTCAAGCACCCTGAGGATTTCAAAATAGTGTCCTTTTTTATAACAGTAATAAATTTGTCAGTTATGTGGGGAAACATTGTGAAAAATGAATGTCTTTTACTGCATTCAGAACTGCTGTTTCAAATCCAGTGAGATAATGGCCAATAAAACTTTGAGCTGGGAGGTTGAGTTCTGCATTACTAAAGCTTCATTATGTGTGGTTTTACAAAATGTACACATGTGCCAGAGTGTCTGATTGTTCTTTTGTTGTTTTATTATTTTGTCACTATGAAGTGGCTCTGATTTCAGCTGTGAAATGCAAGTTTAGCTTATATTGATCCTGCTGTCTGTGCATAGGTCCTTAGCAACTTTGCAGGATGTTGTTAAGAGCAGTTAGGTTTTATTTGCAGCTGAACCATACTATACTCTGTTCCCTATTGAAACAAATTTCATCCCAGTCCAAATGCACTTGTTGTATCTTTTTCTTTTTCTTTCTTCTTTTTTTTCCTTTTCATTGTAGAGAGTTGTAATTGAGATCCCCCAGGTTTTCTGAATACTTAGAGTGAGTCAAGAGCCAATCTATTTGGGAATTCCAAGGCAGAGAATGTGACTGTGGTTCTCAGTACTGTTTTGTTAACTGGCAGGCCCTGTGGTGAGGCCATAGCATTCTCCTGTCTTTATAGTATACAGATTCTCCCCTAGGTGCTAGGCTGACACTCTCCATTAGATTCCCTGTAGAAGCTTCTAGGATAATGCAAGCTTTCTTTATATCTTCAACAAATCCAGTAACCCCTTGTTTGAAAAACATTTATACTTGGTCAGACTGAAATTGGAGCCCTTCTGTAACCAGGTTCACTTTTCAGCACTCATTGAAAATACTTCATCTCATGAGAAGTTAGCATCTGAATCCAAGTGCATCACATTGCCAGTCCACTTGTTGGTTCTTTAGGTATTAGAAATCGAATTCACAGCAATAACACTTCATGTGTAGTGTCTGGGTTTTTTTCCCCTACTGTGGTGTACAGTTTAGGAAATGATGCATAAGCTAGTACCCATTAGCAGATCCTTGGAGGGATAGCATTACTGACACAAAGACTTCAAAAAACATGAAAATACTGCAGCCTTTAGGATGGGATATCTGAGTTTATTTTTTAGTGTGACCAATGCCATACTAGGAAAAACTAACACCTTGTACAGAACAAAACCTATAGACAAGGGCACATGCTTCCCTAAAAATCCTACCCAGGTAAATCACAGAGTATTTCCAAACAGAGAAATTGTGTGGTACCTATGAACTGGCTTAGTGTAAACCAGACAATGATGTTGGCAACACCAGGGATCTTATGAAAGATTGTGAGGGCTGTGTGTTAGTGCAGCATCATCGGTATCTCATCTGATCAAAACTGAACTCCTTGAGGGACCGTGGCAATTGTTTTCTCAGCATAGATGGACAAATCCTTGATTCTTTTGAACAGCATTGAACCTTTGCAAGGGAGACTGGGCATAAAGCACAGTAAGACCACACAAATTTTAAAAATTGTGCTGGACGCAGAAGGGCAGGAGAGTTCGTCGTGGGCTGCCTCCCACCATGATCTGCTCCAAAGGACAAGTGTGTGGGAGAGCGGAACAGTATTTTGTCAATCCCCTCTTGCAAAGGAAAGCTCAGTGTTGACAGTACATCTGCTAGAGGATCAGAAAATGGAAATTGTTGCTCTCCATTACCTCTCTTCTACCTCTGACACCTTGTCTGTTATTCGTGGTTTTGACATAGTTGCTATCACATGTATCTGTCTGCGTTGTGCAGTGGAAGTGCTGTACCAAAAGATTGCCGAGAAGTTTGCTGTTCCCCCTAGCAGTTACAGCTCTTTCTGAAACTCTTTCTGAAATTACTTGATCAGATTTTGTTGTTGGTCGTATGCGTTTGGAAAAATGTCTTCAGTAGTGTCCCTTGGATTGTATACAGGCAACGAGGGGGATCAGAGCCTTCATTTTATCTAAGGAGTCAAAGGATTTTAAAGGAGGGAATTGAAATCAGATGACTACTTTTGTTTTGGTTTATTTTAAAGGCAGATATTAAGGTTTTGAGTTTGTTTTATCTTGCCATCAGGAGCAGGCTTATCAGAGTTAATTTTAGAGAACTAAAATGTAAACCAAAAGAACTTAAAACCAGCATCAATTTTCATCCTTTTCAAGTGAGTGTGTTTGTAAATAATACAGTATTATGAAACAGGCTTCCAATTGTGTGTTACTGTTTCGCCTGTAAGGATCTCTTGCACGGGGAGCAGAATTCCACTGAATATTCAGAGATCAGCTGCAAAATGCAGAGGGAGGTCCAGGTGGTTTCCTGACATTCCTATGGTTTTGATAACCTAGTGGTCTTCTTCCTGTGTAACTGAAGAACTCCTTGACTCTTCTGCTCCTTTGCCCACTGAAGGCCAGCAGGCTGCAAACCAAGTGTCCCTTTCCAGTGCAGTCTGTGTTTGCTGAAACTCTGGCAGCTCCACTCAGGCCAGGTGCTCTCCTCCCACTCTCATGCCTGTGAACTTTCCTAGGGACAAACAATAGCACTTAAAGGGCTTCAGTTGACTGCTACCACAGCTTGCCACACTGCACATCCCTGCATAGGAAACAGGGTATGTAAAAGAGTGCCACTGAAGTCCTCTCAGATGTTTTTTGGCAAAGAAGCAAAGAGGAACGCTTGGTTTGAGCATGGGAGGTTTAAAGCGTCTGTGCTGGTCTCCAAAGTCTCCCTGGGAGCAGCTGAACAGGAGCCTTACGTGGGGTGGGAGGGTTTGGGTCTGCACCAAATCACAGGACTGAGAGGTGGGAAGATGGGGGGGTCCCAGCTCAGGGCACACACACTCTGTATCTCATTTTGGATGTATCATTTTCTGATGGAAGGTGAAATGTTGATCCCTTCTCCCTTCCTCTTTATGGAATTGTTTTGCCCACTGCTAATTTAAATCTCAGGCATGAAAGAAATCTTTGTGTTAAATAAAAACAGAAAGCTTCACCCTAGAGGCAATTAAAAATGAACAGACAAAATATTATAATATACTGAACAATATTCAAATGCTTTTTAACTTTTTCCACAAAAATACATCTGCAGATCTGTATGCCATGGCAGCGATTAGTCTAGAGGGATTTGATCCATAAAACAGAGCAATGTACTGACTTTTCATCTTCACTGAAGTGGTGAGTGAATGGAAATACAAAAAAAAGAAAAAAAAAGAAGGCAGAAAACAGCACAGAAGGTAGAAATTGTGGAGAATACACCAGGAATTTCAAACATTTTGTACTTCAAAAATATGCACATGTGGGTTGTGAATTAGGTTAGTGCAATTAGGTTGTGTTATGATCAGACTCTGTCATGGAAAATTAGTCCCAAAGATGACCTTAAGAGATCGTTAAACCACATTTCCTACTGAACGGAAGTGCAAATTTATCAACATCATCCCTGACAGATGTGTGTCTAGTTCCTCCTTAAAGATACCCAGAGATGGAGGCTTGAAGTTGGGGCCTCAAAACTTAAATAAGCTTTAGCAAGCTACAGCAATGAGCAGCTGTGATTACCAGAATTAAGCTTATATTCTAAGGAGATGGAAAAATCAACCATAATTTAAATATCTGAGTGTGTAGACTAAGTAGCCAAACCACAAAGGTAGTTCAAAATTAAGCTTTGTAGACAGGTGAGACATAAACATCCTGGTCTTGCTGCCTTTTTCAGTTTGTTTGTATGGATTTTTTCCCTTTATTTAAAAACTGAGTGCTTTCTCTGTCTTCTATAGTACAACTTTGACTAAAGATACATAAATATCTTAATATCTTCTGGTAGGGATGATGGAGGAGCTCACTGTTTGGTTTTAATTGAGAATTATTTTCTACCTTCATTTCACATGGGGTGGAGGTGAGCAAGACAGTAACCAGTTAAGACTCTCCAACTTCTTACCTGTCTTGTCATGGGTTTGCAAAAACTGCTGCTGAGAATCCGTATTTGGTACTTACTTGGGTTTATCTGGTTTAAATGTCTGGATAACTGCTTTTGTCTCTTTTGTGCTTACTATGGCCTTCTTTTAGAATCCTTTCTCTCCAAAATTGCTGAGGGATGTATGGAGAAAATTGTCTGTGAACTGAAGTCTTGACTTCAGAATTAGGTCATGAGTTATTGTCTGAGAGTTTGGTCCTTAAAACTAAACTGTCAGCAAGAATCATTGAAATTGCTAGGAAATACACTGTTAAAAAATCAGCTTGGTTTTACCTGCACAGCAAAGGAGGCTGCTGTTTGTACTTCAGCAAGGCTGGAATTTAGACATTAGTTAGGCTTGTTTTATAGCAGACTTAATTCTGGCACATACCTTCATCTCTCTTTGATATTTTGCCCCAGAGCTGATGTAGTTAAGGCTACAGTGTTTTGAACTGAGTGCATTCTTTACTGGTATTAATCCCTTTTGCTAAAATGGGAAAAAAACAAAGTATATTGTGACTGACAGCTCAATCTCATCTTTGCATCTAAGCAAAACCCTGGTACACGTGCAAGGCAGGAAGTGAATTGCAGAGCTTCAGAAATAGCACAGAAACCTACATTCTGCTAGCAAATGCACCTATCAGCACTTCCACAGGGGATGTAGCCCAGTCCCTTGCGAAAAAGGCAGCAATCCTAGTGTGGAATAAGATGTAAAAAGCTATGTTGTGATACACACTCATAATAAGGCTGCCTTACAGCAGGTAGGAAATCTTCTAATTGCTTGGAGGATGTGGTGGAAGATTGCCTTAATTCAAAGGCTTTGTGAGAAAATGAAGCTGAGTGTGGCAGAGCGGGGCTTTGGAGGTTCAGTCTGGTCCCATGAAACTGCAGTTAGATCAGGTGTGATGCATGCTAAAGGAAAGTGAGCCAGAATCCAGCACCTTTGGGTCAGTATGGTAAGCAGGTCCTGGTATTTGTAGCTAATGAAAAGTGTCAAAGTAACCCTAAGCTGGCTGAGCTACATCCAAGAGTCTGCTTTATTTTGGTTCTTTTTCTCTTATAGTGGGTCTGGGTTTAAATAACAGCAGGTCTGTTTAGTGAAATCTCTTAAAATTACCTAGAAAAGAGGTTTAGCTGACCCTGTGTTCTTATGCCCAGCTCCCAGAGATATCCCTTTCTTTGCAGAATTCTTTCATTCCTGAGGCACTGTGAAGGCAAAAATACACACATACACAATACACAGATTACTCAGGTGCTGGTGGCATCCTAGTGTGAGACAGGGCATTAAATGGGCCAAGGTGAAAACAAATCAACTTTCACTTCCTGCCCTTTCCAGGCCAGCACATGATTAATATCCCAAGGTGTAGTGGTCTGGTGAGGGAATTGTTGAGGAGCAGTGTCATGCTGGCTGCAGCTATGGGAGGTCTGCTGGCATCACCCAGATGAGCAGCTTCACTGTTCAGCAACTGCAGAGGATGCAGGGTGTCCCCAGAATATTGTGCAGCTGCAGTCTGGCCACAGGTATGTAATCTGTGTCCAGTGCACTGCCTCAGTGGGATGGCAGAGTCCAAGCACTCAGGGTGGTGATGATGGGAAAATACTGAAGCAGTGGTAGAAAGCCATGTCCTAATTCCACCAGTGAGGCACTGGTTGTTTTTTTTGCACCTCTGACATAATTTGCTGCATCAACAGGCTGCTGAATCTAACAGAGTCTATCCAGAGAGTGTTAAGATCACAGAGGATTGAGCTGCTTTTTTGGAAGGCATGAGTCTTTAGCACTCACTGAAAGCTTGCAGATGAAATCCTAAAAGTCTTGAAATTTCTCGAGGAGCAGTTGAGAAACAAAGGACATGGGCATAATCATGCTGCAGTACTCTGTCATATTTAATGTAGTTCATAATAAATACATGTGTGTAAAATAAGTATGTACTCATCTCTTTGCAAAGTAGTTTCTCTACTTATGATGCTAGGCAATCTTCATATTAAAATTAAGAGAATATATGGTTTCACATCACCTATATTTGCAATCCCATTGCAGAAGAAAAGTATGGTAGTAGTTTCTGTTTGGTGCATTTCAGGAACAACCATCTGAATCTGTTTTATTCAGATACACTAAGCATATTTAGTTGCAATGATGAAAGTTATATAATCTTTTGGAATGTCACTTTTTATTCGCCTGAATGGAAAATAAACAGCCCTTTCTTTTTCCCATCTCAAAAAAATAATAATCTGAAAATTAATTTAAATTTAAAAACACCCACCAGAGGTGCAAAACACAGAAACAGAATTGTCAGTCTTCAAAAATGATTAATCTTGGATTTAAAATGACAAACAAAAATTAATCCCAAGTGATAATTTTTGAGAAACCTCAACTAAATGGAAGGACAGCTTTCCATTGGTCCAGTTGTGTTTCTTTTCATCTATTCTTCAAGGCATCCTTTGCCATGGTTAGTCTCATGGGATAATTCAATCTTAAGCATTTCACGCACTGTGAAACACGTTATGGAAAAGCAGTGTAATGAAAATTTTGAGACTTTCAGAACGCATCTATTCCCAGGCCTCTCAGGTTTCCTATTTGGAATGAAGGGAAGGACACAAGTGTAGGACACTTGAGGGCTGGACCTCCACTTCAACTCCTTGTGTGCTCTGCCCTACTGCCCTGTGGCAGCAGAGCTCTAGATTTGGTGGGGTCGTGCTACCACCCTTGCTTTGGTAGAGCCCTGCAGGGAAATGCCTACAATCCATGCTACCAATGGGAATAACATCACCATTTCCATCAGGTTTGTGCTCCTTTGCTCACTGTGTATCACAGTTTTCTCTGCCAGCACCTTCATTGATCAAGGCATAAATGAACGTAGGGAGCTGGCATCTGCTGTCCTCTCAGCAGAGAGGAATGCTGGTTCTGCAGCCTCTTAAATGAAGGAAAAACGTGAAATCCTTTTGCTCCCCTTCTTCAGAGAAGTCATTAACCTCAGTAACAGGAAAGGGGGTAGATTTTTAAACCCCATGCCTGGGGGATTAAACAAGAAACTGCTCTTAATGTCAGCACTGATATGTCTGAATAAGTTAGTCCTTTTCTGAAAAATAACCCAGGTGACCAGGAGTTCTGACTGTGCAGCTTTAGCCCAAGGGGATGGAGGAGAATAGGGTTTACAAAAGAAAGGCCAAACTCAGGCCTGTTTATGATAAAGGAACATCTACATGTTTACATTTATCAATGTAAATTTCAAGGAATATATATATATATAATATATATACACACATATTTATATATATAATATTCAGTGAGAAAAATAAAAGGCTCTTCACAAATGTTTTGGTATTGTGCCTTAAAAAAAAATGACACTTTCCACTGCCAATCAGGACTTTAAGTCAGATTATGGCTAAAAATATTAAGGGAAGGATCACCACAGCAACAATCACATTGCTCCCCTTCTGCAGAGGAAATGGAAAACCACTCAAACTTTGCCAACCTGAATAAATTACCCAGATTATCAGAACTGTAAGGAAAGCCATATGTAAGCAACTCTGTGTGTTTGTGTGTCTGGGAGTGTGTGCGAACGTGTTAACTGGGTTGCAACCCATTACATACTTGAGTCAAAGAGGGCAACTCTGAAAATATGCTCAAGAGACAAAAAATTACTGTGATTGTACCTTAATTGGCCAGCAGATATCACATGAAGGGTAGTGCTCACTGCAACAGTGGGGGACTCGAGTTCAGCTGCTGGACTGGGCTCTCCTGCCCATGGTGGCCTGGAGATGGGATGGAGCACATTGATGCTCACTTGGTCTTGGGCCAATGTGAGGCTGAGAAAGGGCTGCTTTGCTCACACAGATGCACTCTTACTCCAGTCTCATAGCTGTTTGCACTTATTTGGCACAGTTTGCTCTGCCAAACCAAAACATCTCATTAGCCAAGGGGGGAAGAACAGGGTGGAAGGGTGAGGGGGCAGGAGCAATATTGTCACTGCTTGACTTGAAGCACATTATGCAGGAGTCTGCACTGGAAACCTCCTCTTACCAGGCTGCCCACACTGTCAGTGAAGATAAGATAGCTTTTTTAGAGGCAGTCCAAGGACGTGACTTAGAATAGTTGAAACAATGTCAAGCACTTTATGGATTCATATTGCATTAAAGACTCTAAAGTCATCTCTTATGGAAGCCCAAAGCCCATGACTTTTGAGCATTGGAAGAAAAGGTGTGGAGTGCAAAGGCTGTGTGTTCCCATTATCTTACCATTAGTATGAACAGTTATTTAGCTGTGTGTGGGTCCAGAATTAAACCCTGGACTGTCGTCTATCCAGGGGGCTGCTATTGCTTACTGGCTTGGATTTCTAGCTAGAAAGGATCCTCAGTTATTTTTGAGATCACACATTTTAAATAAATGGTTCTTGACTGGTCTGTATCTTTAGCCTTTTCTACTTTCCAGATTCACAGATGTTTTGCAAAGGAAGCGTATGCTCCTGCTGAACAAATTTAAACATACTGATCACAGACCTGCTTTTCTTTACTCTTTTTTATTATGTAGGCCAATGCAGCTTGGGCTTGGCCAGATGATCTAAGTGATGCCAGTGATATCCTGGCCCCATTTGAAGTATCTACTGAGTGATGGGTCCAGTATATATTGTATCCATAGTCTGTTAATGCAGACTGAATTCCAGTAATGACCCATACCGGATGGTAACATGGCTGGAAAATGGTTGTAGTGGCTGCTGTCAGAAGCATATGGGGCTCTCTCCTGACTTGCAGGACATGCTGTTCAGAGCCCTCATGTTCCAGTTCCAGAGAGGCACATGAGCAAGGAGGTTTCAGTTTGATCAGGCTGCCTGAAAACTCCTGCTGTTACCTCCAGCTTGTAAAGAGCAGTTTATGGTGAATTTGATTGCTCTGCAGTATCCTGCTTTTTTGGTTTTTAAAGTGCAAATTTTAAATTTTTCTTGCCGACTTGTTTGAAGGGCCCTATGGGCCCTTGCTCTCTTTTCTGACTTTTGATGGCTGCCACCTTGCTGTGCCCACATGGCGTGGGATTTGTGCTGGTTGGTGGTGACACCGAGCCATTGCAGTGGTGAAATACTAACAGTGGCAGCTGACATTAATGAATCCTATGTGACCCAGGATCAAGGGCAGGAATCCCAGAGCTCAGAAGGTTTTCATGGAGGTCTGCTGCAATCTTGATACGTGAGTGAATGGAGGAGATGAAAGCACATCTGGATGGGCTAAGGAATGCATAAGCATTGGAATTCTAATACTTAATTCAGTGCTTGTGCATTAGTTGGTTTGTTTTGGTTTGTTGGTGGGTTTTTTTTCCCATCTCTTTTTAAGATTTACCTGTTTTTGTGGGTAATGAAATATAAGTGGTACATATGGTTAGATGTATGTTTGGTATGATTCTTTTATTGTGTGTGAGACCTTTAAAAAGAAAGTGTTCCCCAGCTGTAGTCTAGAAGTGAATGCTATGCATCAATGCAAGATAGCCCTTACAGTGAGTTACACTCTTCTTTGTTTCCCCTGTAGTTGTTATTTCTCTTCTTGCTTATTTGATTTAATTTGAAACAAAAAACTATTCTGGTTTCAGGCAATTTTGATCTAGGCATTCAGGAAATGGAACAGGATTAGATCTACCAAAAATACAACTGCAAAAATTCTACCAGAACATGTTGCTTCCCCCACCAGTCTGTCAAGGTCAGGTCTGATCAGAATGGTTCCTCTCTACCAGCCTGACCTACCTGTTAAGAGGACAGATTCTAAACTAGATGATAATGGATACTGATTTTCTTTCCCCTTCAAAATCACTGTCTCCAAACCAAGGTCTGTGTGTTATAACCAATACTCCAGTCTAGAAATCTGAAGTGATTCCCAGCTGCAAAACTCATATCTGAGCTCCTGATAATGAGATAATGTGTAAGAAGCCACCAATTTCTTTCATCCAGTTTTACAGGGATGAAAGCCTCAAATATGAGGGATATATCTAAAGCAGCTGTGGGTCTTGCCTGCATTCGAGTTTGAGAATTGGCTTACTGCATTATAGTTTGGGAATAATAGACACAGAAGCCTCTAAGCTGAACTCGGCCTGGCGAAGTGCCTTTCTGGGGACTTGTTTATTCTGTTTGTTGTACCTTCCTGTCAAATGTGATGGGAAATCAGTGATGAACAGGAGGTCCCTAATCTCCATGGATACTTGTCTCTGCATGGTGTCAAAATCTGAGTTGGCTGTTAATTTTCTCATATTTTGCATATGACTAATTTACTTAGGAAGGGAGGGAAAGGAAGGAGATTATTTGAGATTGAAGTAAAAAATGAGAGAAAGAAAATTTGGCAGTGGTTCTCAACTGTAGCTGCTGGCAGGCCTCTAGAAGCCTGTCCCATACCTGCATCCCCCAAGCTTGCTGTCAGTTCTCAGGCTTTGTTCTGTGCTCAGAGCAGGGTCTCAGAGGAACACAACTGCTGCAGCTGCTTGTAGACCAAAAGGTGACCTTTTGAGTAGCTGAGGCATGATGCATTATTTAGTGCATTCCTGGCTAAAATGGAAATGAAATATTTTTGTTAGCAGAAAGATTTGTTTGTCCTTTCACTTGGATGCATTCATTTTGCATCACACAATAGTGTAGCATGCACACCACTCCTTAGGGTTTCTTCTGGGCAAAGTTTTTGGTAAGACTTAGAAAAAACACTGACTGTTTACCAGAAGGACCCTACTAGCCAAATGTAATAGACTTCAGTTTAGAGGTACCAAGTTTGCCAAAAACCAACTTGTATTTAAATAATGTGCAGGAGTGAAAGCTTCCTGGTGAAGTGTATGTCTTTAGACTATCCGCTGATACTGGTAAGTACCATAACCAGCTGTTACTTCAACATGAAGTATTTTGTTTCTTTCAATTAATCAAGAGTCCTGGAAGTTGCCATAGCAGGGCATACACTACAGGGATGTTTAATGAGTAGGATACTTGTCATTTGCATAGAGAGAGTTTTCAGCAGTGGTCCCAGTGATCTGTGATAGCCAGGTATTTAGGCATAGATATCTGTGTGTCTATTGGGTGAAGGAGGAGAGGCAGATGGGACCAATTTTTCACAACGTCTGACATTAAATTTCCCACATGGTCTTCCAGACAGATTCAAAAAGGCTGAAACCTACCTCTCCTGCTGACTGTGAATGAAGACTGCAGTATACTCAGCTACAAGTCCATCTGCTCTTTAACTTTTTTTAAAAAAAAAATCCAAGGATGTTTTTCCTTTGAAGTTTCCAGCACCGTTTATGAAGCCTCAGAAGGGGTATTATTCATATGTTTCAGATGAAGAAAGCTGAACTGTCAAAGTAACAACTGACTTGAGAATAGCCAGTATTCTCCAAGGCATCAGCATTTAGAAGGACCTGGGAAAAGATCCTGTGCTTACCAGGAAATTTCACTGATCTCATCAAGCCCCAAAACACAGGAAGGAGAAAAAATCTTCACAAATGAAGAAGTGCCCAGCAGACCATGCTATCTTGTTGAAAACCCCAGTGGTAAAAATTTTTCATAAAATGATAAGTATCTGCTTCTGTGGGATTTTTTTTAGCAGTTTTTAGTAAAAGAGTAGATAGTGTAAGACAAGTTAAGAGGGTGTAAGACAAGTGAAGAGATATTTACTCCGTAAATAACTGTGTTTCAGTTACCTGTTTGGCATCATCTTAATTGTTACAACAAACAGCATGAGATGACAAAAGATGAACACCTTTCTACTCAGAAGATAAACTGCTTTTAAAAAAAGAAAGGAATGAAACCCAGCTCTACCATTTTTGGAATCCCAGTTAATTAAAATTTACATGACTGGAGAAGCACAAACACCTGAGCATCTTTCACAACATTTCTCTGCCATGTTCTCACTGGCTCTGAGACCTTATTTCCAACCACTGCTCATCCTAGAGCAGCACCCTTCAAACCAACCTTCCCGAAAGGATCCAGCAGACATGGTTTGAGAAAAGAGCTAAGCACAAGCTGGTAAGCACTCGCTGCAGGGAGTTCTAAGTGCCGTGGGATTTAGTCAAACAGAAAAGTACAAGCTTCTACTATGACTCATTTGGTGTAAAACTAGTGCTAAGTATTGTACATAATTAAGACAGCATTATTACAGTGAGATGGCACTTCTTTTTTTGGTATGGTTAAAGTCTTGAAAAGGTGTAATGTTTTCAGCCTTCAGAGCTGTGAAGATGAGGAGTTCTGATAGGAGTTCATTCTAAAAGATATCATGGCTACAGTGAGTTTAGATCATATTTGCGTTATTGCTGAAGCTTTGCATGCATATTTCTGTTGCCTTTGTGAAAAGCTGTGGTATTTGTGAGAATAAACACAACCTTAGAGTCATGTTCATTAGATAACGCTTGCAACAATGGCCTCTCTACACATTCCGAGGCCTTTTGTAATTTTTAAAGCCACAAATCAAATATTTTATTTTGAGCCATGTTCCTTAAAGACATTCTAATGGTTTTTCACGTAACAGGCACAAAAAATTTTATTTGCCATTAAATGCAACAGAAAATGTATTGTCAGTGATCTAGAGATTCAACATTTGAACATGGACTGTCAGCAAGTATAAAAGTATTTTTCAGACATTGTCCCTATCAATGGGAAAAGTTGAACAAGTGGGTCATTCCAATTTGCTTACTTGTCCCAAATTTTTCCTTCAGAGGTCCATAAATCAACTTTTAGTGAATGCATGATCTTGGTAAAAATTTATTGTGGTAAAATGCAAAGAAATTCAGCTTATGGGACCTTCTAAAACCATTTGTCCAAATTACTTGATTCTCATTAGCTTTAACTAGAAACTCCTATGGTATTATGATATTCTTTCTGTTCATTGATTATCTCTCTGACTTGCAAGGGAGAGGTGGGAAAGCAGACTGCAAGATGGTGATATGGACCATTTTAAGGGACAGGACTTTAAAAGAACCTGTTTCCATCTGTGTATTTCAATGGATGCCTTTGTAGCATGTTTATGCTCTTACTGGAAAATTTATTGGTTACTTCTTCAATCTAACTTTACCACCACTTTTCTCATCGTTTCCTAACATTCTTTTTATACCTTATTTCATGCACATCTCCAAGGAATTATTTGTGTAAGTTACAGGAACTACAGAGTCTCAGGAGGAACCCCAGGCAAACAATGCACATGAGGAAGACATCAAAACTAGAGCCAGTGCGCCCTTTCTTTTTGTAGAAGTTGAACAACCTATACTACTTCACAAGTCAAAAGATTAAGAATCTCAGGGTCCTTTCTGAAAAAATGATAATTTAATATAAAAGATAGATCAATTCCTGTTTTGTTTGCACTGCCACTTTCCAGATGAGTTTCCAATCTGTTAGTGAAGCAGTAAATTCTCCCTCGGTAGCCAACCATTGATGTTTTGAAAGCAAATCAGAGGCAGTGTAAGGCTGTTGAAGAAAAGGGCTTGAAAGGAAATGAGTGAAAGATCACACCATTCCTATGGCAGCTGCAAAAGTTTGTGAAGCTTACACCTGAGAGAGGGATGGGCCAGAGACCAAAGATAGACCAAGGGATCAAGGACAAGATATCTGCCTGCAGAGTTTTGTCCTAACTTTACCTTCTTGCAGGCTCACAGCCTAAACAGCACAACTAAAACTCTGTAGGGTTGATCTTTGAGAGGCACACCACCAGAGGTGGAATTGTGTGACAGGATGGATAAGCCTCAAGTGGAGAGAGCACCTGTTTACCATGGTTTTATACCCTGGGATTTGTTCAGCCCTGACAGGATTTAAAGAACATCTGGACATGTAAGAGAGGTACTGTGCATGCCTGTTCTTTGTAACATAAGGTTTTCACTTCAGCTGAGGGGCCAGGGACCTTGCTGTGGGTGCATGCTGAAGTTGCACTTCTGAAGCACTCTCAGCTGCTCTGACTTTTATCTTTATTCCAACCATGAGCTCACTACAAGTCCAAAGGGAAAAGTATTTGTATTCCACTGTGCACATTGACAGTAATTTTGTGGATGCAGCACAACACTGTAGAAAGAGACAGGTATATGGAGCATTTAGAAGGCAATCATTTATTCTAACTTTTTTATTTATTTATTATTTTTAGCCACACTCCAGAGGTTATAGTGGGAATAGCAAAGGAAAGATCTTGCAGACTTGACAAAAATCAAAGCCTGCAGCTTGTGCTGGATGGGTTTATTTGGCACACATCTGTGATTATGAAATGAATTTTGAATTGCTTTTGAACTTCATCTGGATAATGATTCATCCTTTCGATTTCCCTTTTCCCTCCAGAACATCTGCCATTAACAAACCAACCTGTTGCAAGGTTTTACAATCCACATTTGAACCCATTTCTCAAAAGATTGCACATTTCCTTGAATAAACAATTACTCAGCTCATTTACACAGAGATAAGGTCAGTCTTGGGACTGAAAAATGAATCAACAACCCACTCTGGCAACCATTTTTTAAATGGTCAAGAAGCAATTGCAGTAGAAACAGGTTAAACTGCAACTTCATATTGCAGAAATGCAACATCAACAGGCAGCTTAAGTGTTTCTGTACAAACACAGATACTGTACAGCTTTGGTTTGGTTCAGTTGAGCCCATTACAGGTTTAGGCACATGCCTGAAGATGGAATTACATGACTGAAGTTAAGATGTGCTTCGGTGTTTTGTTGTGTATGGGCCTACATGTTACATCTGTGTTTGTATTAAGAAGAAAAGCTTTTCTACAAGACATTCAGGCATTTAAAAATGTATTTTTGTTCTGAGCTGGAACAGGAAGTTTTATCTTTTAATGAAATTTAGGAGATGTTTAATTCCAGAAATCTTGTAATTGAGCATACTTGAAATATTGTGTGTCACTACTGTTGAAACGATTTGAGACATTAGGATTGAAATATTGCATGTCCACATATGTTACTAAATTAATTAGAAGCAACTGTTAACTAAGCATGCTGGGGTTGCCTGGGTTGTGTATTACCACCCCCTGGATACAGAAAAGAGCTGTGGTCTGGTCTAGCTTCTTGGCTGAGATGCAATGTTCCATGAACACACTTCTCAGCTGAGTAGTAAAACAAGGATGTTCATCTGTGCACAAAGTAGACTGGGACCTACTAAACCCTGCTCAGTCCAACTGGATTTAGGTAGGGACATCTCAAGTATCTTATACCAGGTCTTTGCTGCAAGTGGTTCAGAAATGCATGGCACAGAGCCTTTACTTTTGCTTGTAGGTGGTTTGAGTTTTCCTTGGCTTGTTGGTTCTGCTGTTGATGTATCCAAGATGATTCCATACTGTCCAGGAGCCATGGTAGTTTGGGCACAGCACCATCATTTTAATCTGATGCTGTATATGATAACTGAGCCCCTCTGGAGCTGAGGGCTGCAACTCTGCAGCAGCCAGCCAGGGTGCAGAACTAAGCTGCAATTACTTAAAGTCAAGCTGGGTCTTTGTAGGAGTTTTAATGTAACTTTCAAGCCTGTTCTGCCGTGCACATCCCACTGCCTGAGGACTGCAGCCTGGCTTTAATCTTAAAAGCTCAAATTTGCAAATCAAGGCTAAACATGTTTTGGTAACTTCTTACTTATTATATTACCATAATCAATTGTCATTTTCTTGAAAAAGTTTCAGTACTGTGGAATCAGCCTTTGCTATAAAGAGACTGATGCACTTGGAAAAATTCAAGCAGTTCTGTGAGTGTATAGCAAGAATGATAGACAAAGTCTTAACCAGACTGAATATATTGCTTGTTCTGCCTGTCTCTAGATATAGTGGTTGCTCAAAAGGAAGTAGATATCTGGAATTAGTCTATGAATGGGAATCATACTCTGTTCCCTTGTATTTCCCCTACTCTTCAAGTTGCAATCTCTTTTCTCAGTCTTATTGCCTGACAGGTCAAGTAGGGTTGATCCCCAAGCCAAGGGCCTGTTGGGTAGGTGGGCTTGAGAAGACTGAAACAATTACTTCAGAGAAGAACTTTTCTGTGGCCCAGGCACAGAGCACCTGTGGTGAAATTTATGCAGACAAATGTTTTATCTAAAATGGCCTTTCCTGCGTAAGTCTCTAGGTAGTTATGGCTTTGCTTGAATGTCCTGCCCTTTTCTTTTGGATTTGAAATAAATATCTAAGGTTCACAACCTTTGTGTCCCCATCAGCTTCTGGGTCAGCTGGACAGAAGAGAAGTTGTCAATTCCCATTTTTGAGACATGTTCTTTCATGTTTTAAGGCCTCAGCTCCAGCAAAACATAAACCAGTAAATTTATTTGGAGACTGTGAATACTGCCCCTTATGGCAGACTCCTTTGCCCTTGCTTGGCTCCTCTCTTACTCTTCTTGTAAGAAATTAAGACAGTTCCTAGAAGCCAACCAACAGAATTCTTTGGATTCAGATGTAAGTAAGAATAGGAGTGGGACTCTGGATTCTATGTTCATAATTGTTATTATTATTATTATTATTATTATTATTATTATTATTATTATTATTATTAGCAGTAGTTACTACCTGGTATGGTTATATTTCTGTTTGAAGAAACAGAAGAGCTTCACAAATGAGTATAAAAAGATGCATGTGTTTTCCTGAGCTTGTATGTACTTTACTGTAATCTGACACTTACTGTAAGAAATACATTTTATATAATTGGCAGTGGCAGACACATATTCTGATAGAAAAAAAAATGTATTGAACAATACACTGTGTATCACTGATAATGACTTGCAGCAGTATTTCCATAAAAGTAAAGGATAACTTAGCACTTGAAAGTCAGGCCTCGAAACCAAAATAAAATGTTTTTCTGTTTCTGTACGTAGCCCAGGATATATCTCCTCTCACTGCAGACATCAGCAGTGTAGACACATATGGCAAAACCCATCACCCCAAGCTCCCTTTGCAGTCAATACAGGGAGCAGGCACTTTTAGGCCATGATTCATCTGACCTATTTACATGTCTGCTGTAGGAGGAGATGAATCACTGCCTAGACTGGATCTGTGCGGAGGATAAAGGAGCCTAAGATGGCCAGCACAGATGTAGATGCTTGTAAAGATCTACAGCTTGAATTTAGGCTTTCAGTTTGGAACAACAATTTTCCAGAGAAGAGTAAAATTTCCAAAGCCATGTTTTCCTAGCAGAATATGTGTATGAATATATACATCTATGGTATTTTTCTTCCTGCAACAGAAACATTTGCAACAATATCTTTTGGACACTGGCACTATATCCCCTTCCAAATGTTCCACCATCGGATGAGCTGCCATTTTTTCTGTCTCTACCTCTGCCCCTCTTTCACACATACAGACATGCGTACACATACAATATTTCAGAGCTGGGCCTTCTGAGTTTTCAGCATTAACTTAAGATATATTCCTCTGTGTGTAGTAACAAGAGCTGCTGTTACACATAGACAGATATATTAATTGGGTTTGTTTAAAAAAAAATAAAAATCCAAAGCAAAACATGCAAACAAAAGCACCAAATGGAGATGTCTGAAAATTCCTTCTCTTTAAAAATAACATATTTATTAGTTTGTTTTTTTTCTTCTAGGATCTGCTCTACTCTGCCTGCAGCCTTGGTGAGGCAGAGCATCACAGGAAGAGGAACATGAATTCCTGGGAGACAAGTACTGTTGCAGAGGAAGGGGGAAGACAAGACTTGACCTAAGAAAGACAGCAGGTTCCTAAGTAGAGCTGTGAGACGACAAGAGAGAGGCACAGTTGTGTTATTATGTATAGGAGGCCAGAGCTGAGTGAGTCTGCTTTCTTGAGGATGATGTCCTGCCAGGTACTCTTGTGCACATGCTGTAGTATAATGTTCCAGTGCATCCATATATCCATCTATGCTGCAAATGGCACGGGAGTGATATTTTAAAAAAAAGAAGAAGAAATTAAACCACCCTGCTGGAGAGCTTTACAATGCTCAGCTGCTCCCGAGGAGTGCTTGGTGTAGCTACAGCAGGCAAAACATCCCTCCCATCTAGTCACTGGCACACAGCACAGCAACTCGTTTATGTGAGCACCTGGGCTGATCAGTTTGCCTGTGACAGATCTTGGCACACCCTCTCCTCTGGCTGTAAAGCTTTACTGACTTGTGTGTTTTTTTCCCCACAAACTCTTGTCTGGCATGGGAGGACTTGGAACAGAACAAACCTGGCTATAGCAACAGCAGGAAAGTACATTTTAGATAACCCTTTAGGGTGCAAGCTTTGCAGCCATTTAAGGGCTTTTCTGTGGGGTTGGGGAGGAAGGGCTGTCCATCATCCAAAGTCTATTGCTGTGGGAAGGGTGCCTGTGACCTCAAAGGTCTTTGGCAAAGGCCACGGTCATCTGAAGGCTGCTCTGAGAAAAGGATATGGGCTCACAGTTCCCCACAGGGTGTTGTGCAGGAGAGAGCACTCTTCCACCGGTCATCCCAGTGCATCATTCATTAAACATAATGCCCTACAGGAAAATCAGGAGTTTGTGTTTTCTGTACCCCCTCCTGCATCAGCCCTGACGTCAGTAGTTTGGAACCACGGAAGTTAAATTAAGGCCAGTGCAGTCTAATAGGCAAGGGATAGCAAATGCTAAGAAGTCAAGGTAATGAGAAAATACCTGCCATCTGGAGCTGTCATAAGCATGAATTTACATCTCTCCCCACGAAATAAATAAATCACAGCCTGCAAAACATTACTCTCCCTGGATGCAAAGTCCCACTCCTGCCGCTGCCACCAAAAATTTTCCCCTCCCCACTTTCTGGGTGGTCGGTGGCTCCTGTAAAAGCCCCAGGGTGACGTGCCTGGGCACGGGGAGACATCTGCAACCGCTGCCTGTTCGGGCGGGATGGCTGGAGTGGGATCTGCTCTGCTGCATCCGCTCGCTCCAGTCCTCGCTCTGACGGAAAGATTTCCTCCTGGCTCTGACAGCACCGCAGCCACTTGGGGAAGCACATGACTTCCTTGGGAGACGGTGTTTCTTATTTGTGTTGCAGGCCTCCAGCAGGCATGGCACCGAGGCAATATTTATATCAGTTTTTGTAACATCCTCGCAGCAGCTGCAATTTTGGGAACTGAAGTGCTGGCTGGAAGTGGGAGAGAGAGGCACAAAGCACAACACGCCACATAGAAATGTGGATGCAAGGGGGGAAAAAAAGAAAAAAAAAAAAGAAAAGGAAAGAAAATTGGCAACCAGCCTCCTCCCCCAGAAAGCTCATTGTGTTCCTGGGTGCCAGGGGTGCTGCTCACCCTCCAGATGGTTAGCGCAGGGCCCATCTGTGTAAAAGTGAGTCAATGGCAGTTGCAGCTCAGGATGCATGTGATGGGATCAGATCTGTTCCCCCAGGGTGCTTGCACTCCTGGGGGAGAAGGACTGGGGAAGGGGAGCCCTCCAGCCAGGTTGCTTTCTGTGCTACAAGACAAACAGTGCTCAGCAGTGTTTTCATACCCAAAACTGCTGTGAGAAAGCATAGTGAGCACTTGTATGCAGCTAACAAGGTTGCCCCCAAAACTGCTGCAGACCCATGCTGTGCCTTGGCAATGAGCCCTTGCAAGCTCTTTATCCCACCTACAATACCATGCTGGTGCAGCCATGCTTCTTCCAGGTGCACAGCTTGGATCTCTGACCCACACTCTGCATGTGTCCTGACCTCTGTGGAGCTTCCTTGCTGTGGCTGGGAAATCCCCGGGGAGGTAAGACAGGGTGATTTACTTGCTGCTTCCCATTACAAATACGTGACCTAATTCTCTTCTTTTCTGCCCCCTGCCTTGATTTCAGTGGTGTTTAGCCAGTGGTAGTTTGAGGCTTCTCTGGTGCTATGGAGCTGGAAGTCATATCTGCCTGAAAGACAGCTTCACTGTCTTCACTGTGTCTCCTGACTATCTCATCTGGCCTGAATCAGAGGCTAGTAAACACCCTGGGTGGGTGCTGTGTGTGTAAGAGGGGCTCTCCAGTGCCCATGCATGTTCTCAGTAGGTGGTTTCTTCCCCTGCTGCCAAACAGCAACAGCTGGTGGAACACAGGCCTGAATTCTTCCCTGTCCATTGCTTTTTCTCCATGCAGCTCCACTGGCCTGTGAAGTCCGACAGAGGAGGTTTCACACAGTCTGCAGTTAGTTACCTTAGAGCTTGATGAAACTGAAGAAAGTTGACATGAAGCTAAAATGCTGCCACAAGGTGCAGCCCCTGACCTGTCAGGTGATGCACATTTTATCATGGGCAAGAGCTGAAGGTCATTTGACCCAAATATAGCTGTGTGATGCAAAACACCTTCATTGTCCTGGACAGCACAAGGTCTCTAGAAAAATCTGGGCTGCCAATGAGTTCTCCATGTTCATGTGTCCTGCAGTCCTCTGAAAGGACTGCTGTGAAGACCAAGCAGGGGAAACATCACTGTATCTATCTGGGAAGACTTGAAAACCAGCACCTGAAGCTGCATCACAGATTTCCTGAGGCAGAGACACCATCAAAGACTGGTAACACGGTAAGGATGGCTTCTTGGACTATGTGCCTCAGAAAATACCCTCCAGTCTCTCGTTTCATATCTCTTGTGCCATAAGCACTCCTTTGTCTCAAAAAGAACTGAAACTTCAATGCCCAAGTTTTTCCTTAGCACAAACAGCCTGAAATGCTCTTGGTGAGAAGAGTTGGGGTAAGAAAGGCAGGGAAAGGAGGGAGGAAGTAAAGACATGCCAGTTGTGGTGGCAGATCCTCCGAGGTGGCATGGGGAGGGCTTGGCATCCTTTCAGCATTGTCCTATTGCAACAGGAAGGAGGAGCATATCCAGAGGTTACTTAAAAGCCCCCAACTTTTCCCCTGCTTCTATTGCACTGCAGAAATTCTGCAAGGGAGAAGAAAAAAAAAAGACTATCTGAAAAGAAGGTACCCTTGACAACTAAAAAACTTCCTTTTAGAGGTTACTTCTATTAAATAATTGCTACATTTTAAATTGGTGTTTTCAGAGGCTTTGGGAAGAAGTTTTCTTCTCAGTCATTAATATTTTCTTAGAAGAGTTGCTTGGCTTTTTCACTGCTACATGCTTACACTGAAATAGATGTGAAAGCAGTTTTGAGTAGAGATTTCTTTCAAAAAGAAGTCTCTGATTTCCCTACATCTAAGATTTCCCTTAAGGACGTTAGTGGGAGAGAAATAAGTGGATAAGTGCTTTTTTCTTTTCCTTTTTTCCTCTTTACCCCATCTCTCTTCCCCCCCCTTCCCCTCTTTTTCTCAAAAGTGGATTGTCTGGGTGCAGGAGTTAGCCCTGTAGATATTGGGTGTTTGTGTGCATAGGGACAAAAATACAATTCTCCACTTATGATCCACAGACTGTTGTAGGCTGTAATATTTGGCTTGATTGCAGTATGACTTATAATGTCATTTTTATTAGGGAGAGGTAGTGTGTGCTGCACTTTCTGAAAATATAATTTGCTATTTTGGATTCAATAATGCTTTTATGGAGGATGAGAGGGTGCAAGATTTTCCAGTTCTTTTACCTAAAACTTCCTAATGTTTTTAGTGCCCTGCTTCTCCTAGGCAAATACTTCTGTGTTAGACTTCCCTCTCTTTCTCCCGCCCCCTCCTTCTTCTCTTATTCATGTGTTTTGATGAACACAAAATGCCTTCCAATCCTTAGAGAGCTGTACTTATCATTAGACTGATGTTTTCTGCCTCTCAGGTTTTATTTATGTAGGTCTAAAAATGTCTCGTTCACTGGCACCCCACATTGCTTTTGGCTTCTCCCATTTTGCACGTGCTGTGCTAACTCATGTTTGCTTTTTCCTCGCACTCTTTCTTTCATGCTTTTACAACTTTTTTAGTACAGGATGTCTGAAACAACGAGCACCAACGAGGAGAATAAAATTCCTTTGAATGGAAGAAGAGCCATCCCACCAAACTACTCCAATGATGAAGAAAATGAAGTTCCTGAGATGGAAGCTTTTGGAGTGATACCTAGAGGATTTAATCCTAGAGGTACAGTGTTCAGTTAAGCCGTAAATTTTTTTTACATCTTCCATACTCTTAACACAGGTCTGTGAACTAAACCCAAACCACTTTTTTTCTTACATCTTTCCAACTCAGGCAGTTTTTCTTGCTGCTAATGGGAAAACTTACTGAAAGCACACATGTGTATGGAAGTGTCAGCATGGCTTATGGGTAGGGAAAGTGAAGAGTAAAGAAGCTGAGTGACCAGTTACCAGCTTGAACTGTGGGACTGGTTAAAAAAGGCAAGAATAGGTTTTTCTAATTTGATCACTATCACAGAGACACTTTAAGCACCTTCTGGCTTCAGGTATGGCTGCAGCAGCATTGGAGTGAAGGGCCAAAGAAGTCTGTTTTCTTAATAGCCCATCTCATTTATATGGCTTTGAAATGCCTGTGAAACTGCTGCAAAATGTTGTCTGGCAGGGAAAACTTTTTCTATAGGTGTTCATCTCACTCACAAAATATGACATGAGACAAAAAGGAATACTCATATGATTTTTTTATTCTCCTGTGAAAAATGTTGCAATAATTTGGCTAGGGAAGCAAAATAATATCATGGTAGAGAATATTCCCAGTGTCAGCTCTTTGGAGTCAACAGAAATAAAAAATATGTAAGATCTGATTTAAAAGAAAACAGGATTAAGTTCTGAATAACTCATTAATGAAATGATGTTAAATTTTTTGCCTATTTGAATTGAACAGCAGAACTTGTCAAATGTGGCTACTCAGGGTAGCTGGATGTAATACTACTTAATGCTCATAAGGGACTTTTTATCCAGAGTTGAAGGAACGCTTAATAAATGTGGACAAGAATTAATTACTGAATTTCACACATTGGGAAACAGGCAAAGAGATTTTAAGTGTCAAGTTGCAAAGCATTATTTCTGTAATCCTAATCATGTGCCTTAACCACACTCCCCACACACCCCTCCCCAGCCCCATCTTAATACACACATATTTATTTTAGAAACATTTATTTATTTTAAAAATGCCTGAGCAAACTAACCGGCATGTTAAGACTGCAGAATTTTTGCTTGAACCTATTCTGACAACCCTGTAGCTCTGGGGCTAGTGTGTGTTTAAATTGTCAAATGCAATGCAGTGTAGGTCCCTGCTAGACACAGTTTGAAACCAACATGCTCACAGAAGCTGGAGAAATATAACTGTGGGATACTGTAGAAGAAATGCAGCCTGTAGCTAAAGCCCACCAGTACCAGGAGAAAGATTCCTGTTGCTTTTTGATGTGCTTCACATCAGGCTCTGAATGAAGTGTGGTGCTTGTGGGCGGCAGCCTCCTGCTTTTCAGAAATGCAGTGGAAACTTAGGAATGTCAGGTCAAGTGAGTTGAGGCAGGAGCCCAACGTGTCCTTAAGGTGATGCTGTGGTTGAGAAGAACATCTCTTGTCCACAGCAAGAATTTGCGTGGCCATTGGGTGAACCTGGCTATGGGACTTGTATGACTGAAAAATAAATCTAGTCTTTCTGTACAGCTGGATCAACTCTGCTGTGCAATTCTCTCCAATGCTTGTAGCAAAAATATACCAGGGGTGACCTGAAGGGTCACCTGGTGGGTCCCTGAAGGGACTGTAGTAGCATTCCTGTTTTGGTGCACATCAGCTGTGATCTAAGCCTGTGGTACCTGCTGATAAAAGTGTAGTCCCTGCACATACTGTTTGGGCTAGGATGCTTAACTCACCTGTCAGACTGCGTCAAAGGTTTATTGCCTCATGGAGCTTGACCTGACATTCAGGAGCTGAGCTTGCCCCAGAGGACTCTCAGTGTTGTGCTTGGGGGATAAAAGGATTGTCCATGGGCAGAGCAGGAGCAGCACAGTGCGATGAGGCTCTAGAGCTGTGAGCACATCCTGGCAGAGAGCTGCTTGTGACACCTTCCCCTTCTCCTGCACACCCCTACACTTCTGGGCTGTCCAGATTTTTCTGTAGTGATTCCCAGATTTCGTTGCCATAACACACTGAAAAAAAGCATGCAAATGCTTTTATCTCTGCTGTTACAATGGAGGTGTTTTCTAGCCTTTGGACACCTGATATAAACATCTAAACACCTGTGTCAGATTGCAGTCAACAAGAGCCATTCAGTGAGTGCAGGAGAGGGCGCAGGTTGCTCCGAGAGTCACTGGATGTCAGTTCCATGGTGATCTGTTCCCTTCTCTCAGCTCCAGCAACTGCAGCAACCAGCCATCAACTGGCCATAACAAGAAGTTACATACCAGGCTCACATCATTTAGATGCCTAAATTTAACTGAATTCTGCCCTTGATCTGTGCAGTGTAGGAGTCTACAGCTGAGCTAGTCACCCTCGTTTCCCTTGACAGCCAACAGAGAGAAACAGGCATTTTTAGGGTGTGATTCATTTGACCTATTTTAGCTACTACTCTCGGATGAGGTAAGACCCTGTGCTTGCCTAGCTCTCTGCTGACACCCACTTCTACTCCTCCGAATCACAGCCGGAGCCAGCACGGCGGCGGCCAGGGCCGGCTGCGTCCCCAGCTCGGTCAGTGGGCTGCTGCTGCTGCTGGAGCCGGCTTGCCTGCGGGGGGAGATGCTCATGAGGGGCACGGAGCGCATCTTCAGCAAGAAGCCTGTGTCCCCGGGAACATCCCTGTGCCGTGTCCTCCCCTCGGCTCGTCCTGGCCAGCTCATCTCATCACAGTGTGTCGTGAGTGGACTCGGTGGGAAGACACAGCCCTTCATCCCGCTCTCCTTCGCAGAGTCCGGTGACTCGCCAGGCATTTGTGATTCCCCTGCTTGCAGAATGATGGGCACTCCCTTTGGAAAGTCACTCTATTTTTTGTAGTAATTCAAAGCCCTTCCTTTTTAGTTGTCTGAGAAAATCTGTTGTTTGAAGGCTATTCTTTTTATTTGAAAAACTGCTCAACCTTGTGCTCATTTATTTCCCTGCAAGCTTAGCATTACAAAAGCTTTAGGAGGGCAACACACTGTTGCTTCTCGTGCACCAAACTGCTTTTACTGAACAAGAGACCAGGCCACAGGCAAACCCGCAAGTGAGTCTGACTTCAAAGGAGGTCTCGATTGGCCACCTGCCCCTCCCAGATGAGCATTGCCTGCAGCTTCCCTTTGGATCACACCCTGGTGCTGGTCTTAGCACATCCCATTACCCTGCTCATGTTTTGCTCTTCATAGTTACCATTAATGTAATTAGCACGGGCTCAGCCATGGGTTATCTTCATCTGGCAAGCTTAATGTACATTTTAACACTGAGACCAAAAATGAATTGCATTTTTTGCAGATGTGTGTGGATGGCTGTGTTCTAACAGGAGCCATGTAAAGTCCTGTGCTAATATGAAGCAAATGCTGAATTGAAAGCCCAGAGTGGCTTATATTTGCAGCTTCTTGGAGGGGCTAACATGCAGAGGAAGGGTGGGGTCACTATTGCCGTTTATTGCAAAACAGGAGATGAAAATAAAACAAGCCCTTAGCTCTGTTTTTATGCCTCCTGGGAATGAAGAAGAAGCTGAGCCATTTTCTTATTGATAGCTCCACTCCTCACAGAACCCCTTAATACACAGCTTTTTACATCTAGTCCTTTCAGGCCAGATGGGTTTGAAAGATATAAGGAGAGATTCTCCCCTGTCCCTGCTTTATCCCTGTACAGAAAATTCCTGCCTCGTGTAGTTCAATCATGAGTTTTGTCAGCATTTTTGAGAGATTAGTAAGTAAAACCTTAGTAAGTTTTGCAAGGATGGAGGTGAAGACATGCCCTGCTTCTCAGAGGGGCAATGAAAATGATTTCTGAGCAAAAAGATTTCATACAGACATCTCTGTAACTTCAGCCTGTGCTAAAGTCAGTGGGTTTTTACAGAAATTACTCCAGAAGCCTGGTGAATTGAGCAGAGAATAACAATAACATTGTCATGGGGCTTTAAGCCTGACTCAGGATTGAACAGAGTATTCTAGCCTTTTTGCAGGTCAGGACTGGCAGGAAGCAGATGGTTTTTGGGTTCAGTTGTGCAGGGCTTTTCCATGAAAGGTTCCTTATCATGCTGTGTCCTCAGGCATATTCCTTTCCTTCTGTTTCCTAGAGGACACAGATAAGGATCTGAGGGATGATGCAAGCAGGAATGGGACCTACTCCCATTGCCATTTCACCCCTGTCTCCCATTAGCTGTTGCCCAGAGCCCTGGCTGGAGCAGGAGAAGGACCATGCTGACCATGCTTCCCATCCAGGGAAGGTGCTACCTGCAGGGCTCTGCTGCTTGTCCAGAACTGACAAATTAAACAATTGTGCTTAGTTTCTGTGAAAGGGACCACATTCAGCCCTCAGTGACTTGAATGTCCAACTCATTTACTGAGCACATCATTCTTGCCCACAGTGTGCTTAGTAGAAGGCCAAATTATCCACCATCACGAGTACACACAGCTCCAGCAGCTGCTGTAAATGTGCAGCTCTTTTTGCCAGGCGTGAGTTTGGCTCTGTCACTCTAAGTATAAAATGCAGGAATGAGCTTGTTTCTAACCATCAGCACCTGGAAAGACAAGCTGAGAGTTGCAAATCTAGCTTTACTCTGCTATCTCTCTCCTGGTGGTGGCTAGTAATGGTCCTGCTCCTCCTGGCAAAGATTTCATGACTATGTGCCTGAGCATGCAGGCAAAAGAACAATGTCCAGTTCATTTTCATGTAGTTTCTCATAGTGTGAGAATACTCCCACTGTGCAGATTCATGGTGTGGTACAGTCATGTAGCTTATGGTGACAGCAAGTGCCTGTGGCTATCCCAGTGCCACCCCACACTGATCATTTGCTGAAAAAAAACTACTTCTAGTTTGCTATAACCCTTTAGACAGCTTGCATTTAAAGGGAGAAAAGCTCTGCCTGTGCATGTTACAGATACCAACTGCTGCTTGCCTGTGACTCTATGCTGTAATTATATGCTGTAATGTTATATTTAGTTTTCATCAGAAGACACTAATAGCAGTGGAGGTGTACTGAGAAGCTGAGACAAGACACATGCAGTACACCCAAACCTTATCTAATACAGGCAATCCAAGCTCTCAGTTGAATGCAAGATCATTAACTGCCTCTCAGGCTCTTCAGCTCTCAGTACTGGTAGCATTTTGCAAACAACATATTTAAGTATCACAAAGCCCCTGTGAATCTGCATTTTACAAAAGGGGGGCTGCAAGAAGGGAGACACGAAGCCCCAGCCATCAAAGTCCCACTGATTGCTCTGGTACAATTATGACCACAGCAAGGCCCAGACTTGAGAAAAGCCAATGTCAATGGAAAGATGAATCCAGACCCTTCTTCAAGTCATTCAGCTTCCTACACCTAGCAACCTGCTCTTTCTGTGGTGGCTCTGACCACACTCTAGAAACCCTTTAGCCTCTGTGAAAATGGCAGGTGGACAGAGAAGTGTCTGCCCATAAGTCCCTTCTCAGCCAGGAGCATGTAAGCCCCAAACAGATCCAGCACTTTCCTTTTGCATGGTGTTGCTTCCCTGGAGAAGGGAAGGACAGGGCCTCTAATGATGTTGATACTAGTATTGGCATTTCAGTACACTGACTCCTTCCCCCTCTGCTCATTTACGTGTCTCTGCAGATTACCTGCGTGTTGTGGATATTTATATGTTCAAGGAGCCCCAGGAGATCAACAAGCAGGAGCACCACACTGACAAGTACTACAACCCCAGGCTAATCGTGCGTCGGGGACAGGCATTCCAAATCCAGATTGACTTCAACCGACCTTACAAGCCAGAGACAGACCAATTCTGGCTGGAGTTTTTGATGGGTAAGTGTCTGAAAAAAAGCTGTGTCTTATCAGCAAAGCAATAGTCTCTCATAAACAGGAAAACAGCAGAACTTAATGGCTGGGTCTTTTCCTGTTATTATTGATAAACCATAAAAACAGGCCTAACCATAGGCAAGGAAGTGTTTTTCTAAACAGGGTTTGAATCCTTTCTTGAGAAAACCAACAGAATTTCATGTGAGAGAAGAAGGAGAAAAATCTGGGGGTTTCTGTTTCATAAGAAGCTGTACTTTTTTGAGCTTTCGAAGTTATATCTGGTTAGTGCTGTATGGCAATGCTGAAAGGTAGGTGGAACAGGAAATCTCTTTTGTTAGTGTTTAGGAGATGTAGGAAGGAGGAGTCTGTTTGAGGTAGGAGAGGTGACTATATGAACTGAGATAGCAAAATACTGATTGCATAAAGAGGTGTTTGCATAAAGAGGGGAAGTTACACTGTGTGGAAGAATCTTGCAACTTTTCAGCCTGCAATTGCAAGCAACTTAGTAACAAGAGATAAAGTTCAGTGACTGTAATTTTGGACCAGAAACAGAATCATAGAATCATAGAATCATAGAATCATAGAATCATAGAATCATAGAATCATAGAATCATAGAATCATAGAATCATAGAATCATAGAATCATAGAATCATAGAATCATAGAATCATAGAATCATAGAATCATAGAATCATAGAATCAATCATAGAATCACAGAATCATAGAATCACAGAATCACTAAGGCTGTAAAAGACCTCTAAGATCATTGAGTCTACATATTAGCCTAGCACTGCCACGTTTATGACCAAACTATGTACCCAAGTAGGGATGGTGATTCCACCACTTCCATGGGCTGCCTGTTCCAATACATGGCTACCCTTTCAGTGAAGAGATTTTTCCCAATATCCAATCTAAACCTCCCCTGGTACAACTTGAGACTATTTCCTCTTGTTCTACTGCTTGTCACCTGGGAGAAGAGGCCAACTCCTTCTTGATACACACTCCTTCCAGGCAGATTTTAGAGAGCGATTTTAGAGGCTCCCCTGAGCCTGCTTTACTCCCCCAGCTCCCTCAGCCACTCCTCATAGGAATTGTGCTCCAGACTCTTCCACAGCTCTGTTGCTCTTCTTTGGGCATGCTTCAGCACCTCAATGTCTTAGTTGCAGTGAGTAGTCCAGAAATGAGCATGGGATTTGAGGTGTGGCTTCACCAGTGCTGAGAGACTTCCTCAGGATGATCTTAGACACTTTCTTGATTTATTGCTGAAAGAGAAAGAGAACTTTTTTCCTCTCACTGAGAAGTCTTCATCAGAGAACCAAGTCCTAAGGTACTTGTTGACTCACCGAAGCCATGGGACTAGAGAAGGGCATAAGCTCAGTAGAAAAGGAGAGAAGGAAAAGGGTTTCCTGCTATCATCCAAAGACGGCTCCATCAAATTCTGATCCCTACAGTACAACCCTGGGAAACACCCAGCTTCAACTAGATTGATCTGGGAGTTTCTGTTAAAACATCAATGTTCTCTGTATAAAGTCATTAAAGTAGGTTATAATTGATGTTTTAATTTACTTTCCTGTGAGATGCAGATCTGAAATTTGTAATGCTGAGTCTTTTCCATCATTGAATTATGATGATGTGGCCATTTATTAGATTTGTTGCCTTCTAAAGCTGGATGGGCGTTTATCTCTTAAACATATGTGCAGGGAAAATGTTACTGTCTGCACTTTTTCATGGATCTCTTCTTTCTAATTTAAATTAGGGTTGGGAGGCATGTTATGACAGTCCAGTGAATGATTGGCTGAACAGCCACAAGTGCCTTTAAAAATTTAATATGCATAAATATCATTAGTTCTTTTGGGATTTAATTAAATTCAAGATTGTTCCCTTAATCTTTATATGTTTAAAACAAACAGCTGTATCAAGAAAACGTGGAAAATGGAACATTTGTTTTTTATTGCATTTCATGCAGTTTGCATTTGTTTTAATCAGATATTCTATATTGGAAGAAGAAAATTAACACTTCTTTTTGACATTGCACAATCCACTTAAGAGAACACATTAACTTATTTTCTGTTGCTCTTTCCTAACACATCCATCCATGGTTTGTACCTCAAACCTCTAAGAATGGATAAAAATACTCTCATCTTCAGCCATGGTAGGAACGGAGCTAATACAGCCTGGGCCAGGGGAGTCTCTGCAATAAGCACAGCTCTGAATGATTCCTTTGGAGCTAGCCCTGAATGTGTAGTGGAATTCCCCTCCTTCTTCACTGTTGCTGTCCTTCCTCTGCAATGGGATGGGTGTCCATGCGTGGTGGTTGCAGACACCACATAGTGTTCAGTGCTATTGCTCTCCCCTGTTTTTTCTTTGCTTCTGTGAACACCACTGCCCTCTTGTTGCAAGGACTTTAACTCACGGAGATTCAACCGGGAGGTGTTCAAGATCCTCTTCTGGGAACTGGTCAACATTTAGCACTCTGCAAATATTTCTCTTTGTGAACATGTGGTAAAAATGAAGTATATTTGTTCTCAGAGGCTTGCAACAGGAAGGAAAAGAAAAAACATTCCACAGCAGAGAAGAAAAATTCAGAAATTATATGCTTGACTCTTGCTACTTCTCCTTTTAGTATCAAGTCTAATGTTTAATGGTGAGAAGAGAAAGGAAATTTCTCTTACTTAGGAAAGACAACTGGCTGCTGAATGTCTCAGTGATGTGTTTTCAAACATTTTGTAAAAGGGGATGTGGCCATTTTCATCCAGTTTTTTCAGTTTGTCTTCCTGAAGAGCTAGTTCTCACCTCTTGTACTGTCTGAACAGCAGAACCAGTCCAAAAGCTCTTGCCCAGGCTGTTTGTGAGCAAGGGAGAGAGGCAGGCACCTCCAAGCAGAATTTAACCCTGCTGCCTTCAAGTGGGATGAACTCTCTTCTGGATTTCTTTCTTCCTCTGTTGACTCTCTCTCATAGACCAGACTCTGACTTTAAGAAAACTGAAGGCAGGGAAGGTGAATTCTGATCTTTGGTGCTGTCAGGCAGAAGCTATCCCTAGGGAGTGGCTCAGAAAACAGCCCTGCAGCAGAGGCAGCTTGAGCTCAGAGGAACTTTTTGTGCTGAAAGGAGTATGCCTCCTAGGAATGTGCTGAGCTGGGGAGATTAAAGTGATGGACACACAGAAATATTGGCAGGCTGTTGTAAGATGACCTTTCCAAGGAACACTCTGTGTGCCTGAGCAGTGGATTTCAAATGGTACAGCAGAACTGTTGAATAGAATAACCTAGGTTGGAGGGGCCTCTGGAGGTCTCATTTCTAGCCCTTGGTCAGAGCAGGTCCAGCTTCTCCAGCCTCTCTGGGTCTTTCCCTATGTGCAGGTTGGAGTATCTCCTAGAGTGTGGATGTTTCTCCAAACCATGTGGAGCAGGCTGTCCTGAACTGCTGAGTATTTTGAGTGGTTCAAGGCTCTATTCTCATAAGATACAAAGTTACTCTACCAGGGATGACTGGCCTTGGCTCCCAGGGAATTCAATTGGAGCAGGGAAAACTTGAAGTCTCCTTTTTCAGGGCTGTGCCTGCAGCAGGGTATGTTTATACAACAGTGCCTATGAAGGTATTTGGAAGTTTTAGTTCCCAGCTCTAAGAAAGTTCCCAAAGTTGACATTAATCCATCACAGAATTTTTATCCATTAAAGACTAATTTTGATCCTGAAAAATGTGACAATTGTAATGGATTGATCCTGTGGGTGTGCACAGAACTATTCTATTTCCATTATTCCCTAAAATTTACTTTCCTTTCTTTTTTTTTTTTCTCTCCTATTTTTTCTTCTTGTTCATCATTAAAAAGATGATTAATGAAGCAAGTAAAGCAAGTAGAGACTGCTTAATCCTTCTAATTGATGAAGAATCAAGGGTACCTGGGGCAAATACTTCTTCTCTCATGTGAAACTAGATCCAAAACAGAACAGAGAACAATCTCTAATTACAATCCTTTTTAATCCACAGTCCGTTTAAATGTCATTTTCATAGAATTCATGGATTCAATTGTATAAACAAATATATGTAAGTATGTAAATATATAAATAATTCACCCGAATCTCTTGAAAACCACTTTTACAGACATTCTTCTGTGGTAGCTCCTTATGACTGAAGTTGTTCTTGCTTTAACAGAATGTTTTCTGTAGAGTCATCCTTGGTGAAATTGGCTGAAATGCTAACATGTGAATTCTTATAATTCAGTTTTGCACAAAATCCTTCATTAAATTAGGACCATAATTGCCTGCCAAAGCAAGGAACACAATGAATGTGACAAAAAATCCACATGGAAAAATATCCATTTATAAAGAGTAATTAGACGTAATTCCAGTTCTTGTGCTGGACCTCAGCCCTGCCACAGTACCTATGGTTTGAGAGCTGCTCCATCACCACATATTTCCTTCATTTCTGCCTACTTCCTGGCTTTTACAGGAGGAATAGTGACCATCACCCCTTGGGTGATACTAGTTTTCTTGGTCTGGATTTGTGATGAAAAAGCTACAAGAGAAGTGCAGATGCTATGCTTACATCTAGCTCTCCACAGTGGGATTAATTCCAATTTGGAGCCTCAGTGAGCACAGAGGAGCCAATGGACTCCTTCACCCACCTTGATCTGCCCTGACTCCTGCCTTTGTGGTGATATTTTGTTTTCCTCTTCATTTTCCACAGTGCCAAGCTTAGCCTGGCTGAGTGCAGCTCCCACACTTGGGACAGCCAGTTTGGTGTGGGTGCTGCAAAGTTTCCACTGGCACTGCTGCACTGGCAGGGATTTCTCTGAAAAGCAGATGTATGATGAGATGGGCTTATACAGTCTTCAGTCTTGCTTTTAGCAGTAGTTTCCAGTACGTGGCTGTAAATCCTTGAGGGGTTGATGACTTTATATGGTGCATCCTGACTCTAATGATGTATTTCCCCACATCCTCATAAATTGCTGTCTGTTTGTGTTTTCCTTAAATGGCTTCATAAATCCATATATATTGGTCTAGCCCTAAATGTTATTATGAGTGTTTTATTTGTTGACGCACTTCTGGAATGACCATAAATTCCTGTCTCCCAGGCTACTATCACCTTTCCACACGTGTGCATGTGTGGACACCCACGCACCCGTCCATATGCTCTCCTCAGGCTTCCATAAATCACTGACTTCTGGCCTGAGATCAGAAGAGAGGCTTACTGCTCCTTTTTCCACAGCCTTCCCAAGCCAGTTCCAGAGGGATAGTTATAAACACATCAAACACGCTAAGAACATAAATATGTTAGAGCTGATCCAGTATGGCTTATTTAGGTGACACCAAATTCTCACTTACAGTCAGAGGGATATCTGAGTTCAACTTAATAACCAGAGGTCCAGTTCAAGATACACAGTGGAGTTCTTCATACTCTCCTACACTGTCCACAGTCTTTCCCTGTTTTCACAGCAGAGTTGGGCCAGGAATGATTCCAGGATTATTGAGGTTTTGGTGATATTGTCTGGCAATGATTTGGCCTTAGTGGGAAGTACTGCTACCTCTACTGTCACCTGTCCTCAGCATCTCTGAGGCAGAGCAGCTTGTAGCCAACAGAGGTGCTGGAACATGAGAAGTCCCCCAGCACTAGAGGTAAGATGTCGAGCTGAGTTCTGACTCTGGGTAGAAGTTGCTCTGTGAAAAACTTTGGATCATCATGTTTTAGGAGATTTCTTGGCACTATCAAGAGAACTAACCGTTCTAGAGAACACACTGTGTTGGTAGGTAGCTTAGCACTGTGAGTTTATTAGATCCTTGTCTCACAAAGAACTATGAAAAATTGAGCGGAAACATACAAACACCTGATGGTGTAAATTTGGAGTCTCATTTGGAGACGGAGAAAACAGTTTATTAGCAGCAGAACATATTTCCTAGAGATTGACTCCTGGCAGACAACAGACCTGTTTGCCAGCTCTTAGCAAAAACCAAACTTCGCCACTTTCTGAAGAAAGGCATTGAGGCATTTTTTTCCTCCCCTCTGGGATTCCCAGCTGGGTCCCAGAGGAGCAGAGAGGAAGGAGTCCCTTAAGGTGGTCTATGAATGCAGTATTTCATGTAAAGCAATTTTTCTTGGGCTAACTTATGCACTGCTGCAGCAGCACCAAGTGGCACATAAAATCTAGCTGTACTGTTTAGTTGTTTTACTAGCTAAGGTGCAGGGCTCTGATGTGTGTTTTGAAATTGTATAAGTACTAGAAACATTCACTTCTGGGACAGAGTGGCCAGATATTAAGGATTCTTAACTGAAGCCATGAGCAAAACTTCTTTCAAGATGTCTGCATTTACTACATTTCCAAGTTTGTATATAGCACTTCTGAAGGCAATGGAATTTGAGGGTGGGAGGAACCCAGATGAGATGTTAGAGATTTAGAGACTACTGCTTTTAACAAAAAATATTTTCTTCTTCCAGATCCTTTTGATTGTTTGGAATTTTATTGGAGGACCTCTCCCATTTCTTTCTAATTTGTTTTACTCTGTGTTTCGTGTCATAGATCCCATATGCTAACACCCATCTCCAAGGCTGCTTGCTATCAAAAGGCCTACTTCTGCTACACTCTACTGATGACTTCCAGCTCAAACTTATTTATCAACATATTACAATTATTATACTTCCATGGATGATATTGAAATAGATTTTTACCTTTTATATGAAAGAGTGTATCTAGATAAAACAAACGAACTTATAGGAAAACTGTTAATTACTATGTGTAAAATATATTCCAAAGGGAGACAGATCATCTGACTACTTGAAAAGCCAATCTTCCAAGCAGAGCTCCTAAAAAGACAAAGACTACTTAGGTCCAGCTTTCTTAACCTCCTTCTCTTCTGATATATCCCACTGCCATCAAGAAGGAAATGTTCTGTGGAGCTCACTAATCTCTAATGTCTGTGCTACCAAACTTTCCCTCCTCACTGCTGGAAGTAAAGTTCAGTTGTGTAGCACCTATCTAAGAGCACCTCCTGGTCCTTCCAGTGTCTGTGCCAACAGCACAGCACTAATTCACATTTATGAGCTGTTTGATGTGCACAAACACACACACACACACACACACACACACACACACATACAGAGAGCAGTGTGCGTGTCCCCTGGGGATCAGGGGGAAAACTAAACTATGTGTATTCAGGAGCTTCCAGGGACAAGATAGAGAAGGAGGAGAATAGAACCAAGCACACCCTGGTTCCTGTTAGTCACTTGTAAAGCAGAATTGGATAACTGGAGGAGGATGGCTTGTGTTTTGACAGCTGAACTTACTGTACCTATCTCTCACCCTCTCTGTGTTGCTGTAAATCCCTCTCTGGTGTGGCAGTTTTACCCAGAATTTAACACAGCTTGCCTTCATGCCAGAGCTGACGTGCTAGGGAGGAAAGGCATATGTTGAAAATAACTCACTTTGAATGCATGTTTGTGGCCACAGTTTTGTGCTTTAGATGGCTCATTATTTTTCTGCTAAATAGATTTTGGCAAGCTTTAACAAATGCTGCACTTTGCTCTTTGCCCCTGTAAAGTGTCTATGTGTGACGGGACATCCCATGTAGACCCACATCCACACACCCTGCAGTCATGGTACCTTTTGCCATGTAGAACTTTACTCATGTTTTTTTTAAATTTATTATATGAGCTCCTTTCATAATGACAGCAGCTACTTTGCTCCTCTTTTCCTGGGTGCCTAGAAGACATTACAAGAAGTGCAGAATTGAGCTGAGCTGCAAGTGAGAAAAATATTTAGGACCTCAGCTTGGTTAGCTACAGAAAACACAGTGGAATAAGAAAGGATAAGAAAGAACTATCAAAGAATTGTAGACCTGTGCACTGTGCATTGTGAGAAATAGATTTGTTTGTGTCATTAAATGTTCTGTACAAGTGAGATTTCTGTAAAAAGTAATGTCTTCTGGCAGCATCGTGGCTCAGGACCTAGCACTGAAATACAGAGGGTTGGAGGCCTGAGAAAGAGGGTCACTGCGAGTCCTCNAGTCTCCTCTCCTCGAGTCTCCTCTCCTCGAGTCTCCTCTCCTCGAGTCTCCTCTCCTCGAGTCTCCTCTCCTCGAGTCTCCTCGAGTCTCCTCTCTCCTCCTTCAAAGGCAGGACAATCAGCAGCTTCTATTCAGTACACGATATCTTTGAAGGAGCCTATAAAGAAATTCACCCAGTGCAGAAATCTCCAGACTTCCTGAGTTCACAGGCTGGGTTTTCCCATTTCCGTGTGCTGTTAGAGTGAGTAGACAGGGACATCCCAACAGCGTGGTGTCACACAACGACTTTGTCTGCCACAGAGCAATTGGCTGTGAAATGTCCTCGTGTGAGGGCCTCCCACACCCAAAGCAAACCTGGGCACTGGGGAGTGAGGCAGCCACAAAGAACTGGCTGTGGAGCATGGTGCAGGCTGCCAGCTCCTGGAGCAAATCAGAACTGGAGAGATCCTGAGCCAACTAATGCTACTGGCATAATGTCAGAACCCTCCTGTCAGCATAAAAACAGTTTATCTTGTCTACATGTCCCAGTCCTGACATGCACTGAAACTGCCTCCTGCCTCTTTGTGGGTTGGTTTAGCACCAGGGACCCTTCAGAGAATGCTCTGCTAGGCATTCACAGGCTTTTGGTAGTATTGAATCAGGATTTCTGGATACTATTGAATCTTGTTCCTTAGAGACTCATCCAGAGAATGAAATAACTGATGCATGTTACTCCTTCTGAGAAGTAACATTGCAGATACCCCAACTATGAGCCAAAGTTGGTTCTACTTTTCCACTGCAGCCAGAAATGTGTGCTCAAGATGTAGATAAAGGTCAAAAGGCCAAGCCATCCTGATGCAACTTGCCTACAAAGTTGATAAACATAGTACTGAACCAAAGCAGGATTATTTGGCCAGCAACCTCTAGCATGCAATGCCAAAGTTACTCAGCTTTATAGCACTCTACTATCAAGACAACAGATGTGTGCATACGAGACTAGTGTGGCTGATGCTGTCAGATGTCTAGATGTGCGTTTACAATTCAGCTCCACAAGCTCCTGACAGAAGTAACCATTTCCTTACTCTTTCATTTACACTCCTTATTTTTCCATTTGCATTTTGTTTTGTTTGATTTTTGGTTTGGTTTGGTTCCATTTCAGAAGATTAGGGAACTTGTTCCCTCTTCAAAGAAAACATTGGAAATTGCTCACTGTGCTCTTGAAGGCTCTGCCCATCTTCCCAAACTTCCTTGTGGGTGCAAGATTTATGTAACCATTAGCAAACACCAAATCATGATTTTCTCTCATGGAGGCAACAATAGTCTCTTGTATTTACTATTTATAACCCCTACAAAGTATCCTGACTTCTAGGATATCCATCCATGGCAAATCTGCTATGTCTGCACCTTCTCCTCATGGGTGAGCAAACTAATGCAGTGACCTCTTACTCTATGGGACCAGCTGTGTGGGGCTCTGGGCTGAAAGAACCTTGCATATACTCCTCAACAGCAACTACAGCTGCTCCCTCATCAAGAAAAGGTATTCTTGGGTGTCTTGTGGCTTTGCTTGTTTGGAAGGGAAAATAGGGGTTTGAATTTTCAGAAAAAGTGAGAATACCAGAGGCTTGGTACTTTGCCAAACCTGCTTATGAGGTGCCAGTGGCAGTGGTCCCATGAGAATGTCTTGAGAAGTTTTCATGGCCTCTTTAAGATCCTATCTGGTCCCTGTAGGCAGATTTTCTGGGAAGTGGTTCTGCAGTCTCTCCATGTACATGTGGCATACACCGACATGGTGGTGCAAAGTCATTGCCAGAGCACAGCTTCTCCTGTCCCCAATAAGCTCCTACACCGACATGCAGCTTCCAGCAAAGACAAGGATGTCAGTCCCTAACCGTGTTAAAATAGTAATCTCTTCCGCCTCCCACCTTTCTGAAGGAGGTACAAGAGGTATTTTTAAAAGTAGCACTTGTTAACGGTTTTCAAAGATATCAGTTCAACTTCTTGGTTTGCTTTGCTGCTTTGTTTGCGTGGACTGTTTTTTTTAGAAAAAGATTATGTCAAAACTAGAAGCAAAATATCAACTGTAGAGGCAAGCTGGGTCATACGCAGTTGCACTACAAAGAACAAGAATGTGTTCAGCTCCCAGATCTCTTACCTCCATAGGCTCTTCTCTCTACACAGGCTCTCTTTTGATGGTTTATATTTGAAGTGTCCAGTGCTCTATCTTCTAGTGTTTTCCATTGATTTTGCTCTCTTATTCTAGTCCTTTTTTCCTCTGTTGGTCTTTTCCTTCCATTGTGTTCCTCACTGATCTGAATGAATTCCATGGGTTACAGCATCCCTGGCCTGCAGGGCAAAGCGGGCTATTTATGTGCTCTGAATATCTGCAAAATGGAAATTCATGTGCTCAGAATAATCTCTTGGATGAAGCACAGTAGCCCCAGATTTCTCAGAAACACAAATGTCGTGGCAGCTTGCAAGTTTCAGATTTAAAGCTGGAGTTGTCCTTTCCCAAAATGTAGCAGCATTCAGATCTGCGATTATCTCTACATCGGCAGTATAAAAATAAGCAAGCAAGAAAATGAGTTTAATTTTGAAGTTCTTAAATAGTAGGAATGAAAAATATAGAAGTCTGTCCCTCCGTCTGCCATCATTGCTTTTCATTGCCCTATTTTTGAATGAGAGAGGCTGACTTTCAGCCTAAAATATGAAATGAAGAGTAGATTTGAGAATGAGAAAAGGAGCTCATTCTTCTCACAAGTGTCTCTTCTGTCTATGCTTCTGTGCTTCTGGTTGGCTTCCAGATTTAGTTTGGCTCTACCTCAGCCTCAAGGGGTGGAGCCTCACACAACTTTGAATCCTGGCTCTGTACGTGTTTACATGTAGCCTATCCGTCTAGATGCTTTTAGAGTTGGCAGAGTAAAATAAGCTCCTCTGGGGTGTGATTTGCCTTACTGTGAGGCAGACTCTCACGTGCGGTACTTGGGAGGCGTGTCATACTTTGGGACCCATTTCTGGCGCAGAAAGTTTGGTGATTCAGCTCCAGTGTAGTGGTTTATATTCTGGGCATCAAGAATTGGTTCCCACTATGTGCCTGAGGAGTGAATGCTTGGGGGGAACTGAGTACTGGGTATCTGCAGGTGGACTCATTTGTGTTTGCTTTATCTGTGTGGACTTCATGGAAGAGTATGTGGTCTCTGCTTAGCAGTGCAGTAGTGCAAAGAAGAACAGGGTTTTGCTCTGCTAAAGAGCCCCAAAGCTGATGTCTGTGGCCCAGAGGGCACTTATGTGCTAGCAACAAGGGTGGTGGGTGCATCTGAACTGGGGAAGGGGCTTTTACCTAAACCCCTAAACTTACCAGCAGTCTAGATGGTGGTGTTGATCCCCAGGCAAGGAGCAAGCTGGAGTGCAGCTTGCTGCACTAGGGTGAACAACGGTGAGCAAGAAAAGCCTAGACAGACCCTTCTCAAGCTGGCAGGGCTATCTGTGCCCCTGGCAGTGCTCAAGTCAGTGAGACTGGAGCTTGCTGGAGTGAGGTAGGTGGGGGTATGGGCACAGGCTGCCTGTGGGGAGCTGTTGCTGGTATTTGTGTGGCTGTGCTGTCAAGTTACCAGGCCTTGTGAGAGTCAATGAGAGAGTAGGTTATTTTTGCCCACTAAAACCTGCTACCTCCATTGAGAATAAGACAAAAGGATGGAGGACTGCTAGAAAGTTAAAAAAAAAAAACTGACAAAAAAAGGTGAACCTCTTCATTTCTCTTTTCAGGTCGCTACCCACAGCAAAACAAAGGCACCTACATCCCAATCCTAGTAGGCAATGTGCTAAAACCTGGTCAGTGGGGAGCCAAGATTATCCATAGGGAAAACAACTCCATTCGACTGTCCATCATGTCCTCCACCACCTGCATCATTGGGAAGTTTCGCTTGTATGTTGCTGTCTTGACTCCCTTTGGCATCCTTCGGACGCGCAGGAATTCAGCGACCGACACTTACATCCTGTTCAATCCCTGGTGCCAGCGTAAGTACCTGGTCAAAAGCTTCCGCTTTCTGCTACTGGGCTCATCAGGTTTTAGGTTGCTTGGTCCAGGAACATGAGCATGATACCAAGGAGGTTAGAGACATGTCAGTTTGGGTCTGGAAAATTTACAGTAACTCTGTCAAAAGTCAAGTCTTTCAGGCTAGGGGATAGCCCTATAAGAGCAGGGCTCCATGCTGGAAACAAATGCCTCTGTTTTGTCTAAACTCTGCAGTTTTATGAGGCCAAGCCTGTGTTTGCCAGTTCAGGCTCCATTTCTCATAGTAAACATACCCCAAGGCTTTACTCTGACTTGAACAGGCAACACTGAGAGTCTCCAGGGTGCCTGTGTCTGCCTTAAACAAGTCAGTATGAGCATATTTTTTCCAGGAATTGGTGGGGGGCAGGATGTGGTAGCCTCACATACTCTGTTGACTTACATCACTATTTGCCACATTTTGGACTGAGTATCTGCAGTCAAAATGTTGCAGGAGTTCAATGGGTGCTGCTGCTCCTGCACAGGTTGAGTGGAGTCAGCTTGCTGTGGCATCACTGGTGGTACCTTTCTGCTGGTACATGACATTTGCCCTTTTAGTTTCCCCTTTAGTGTGACTAATTAGCAACAGTGCCCTCTCTGAGGAACAAAACATTCTGCAAATGAGCCTTTTTTATAATACAATGGGTTGAAGAACAATTTTTTAAAAATAAATCTCCGAGGATCCTTGGAAGGAACGAGGCTTTATGCTGTCAGGTTTGTATTTTACCCAATGAACTCTATGTCTGGCTTTCAGGAGAGGGCAAGAAGGACCAGAGAGGTTTGGCTCAGCCTTCTGACAGGCTGTAGCACTGTCTCAGCTTCCAGCATTTGCAAGGCTCCAAGTCACATGTATTGCAGTATATTTAGGTCAGCAGCTAACTTCAGTATTCTCCTGCTACCCTTCCTTCATCTTTCCAATTTTGACCATAATATTTGCTTCAAATAATCCTGTACCAAACAAGGGCCTTCCTAGCAAGTGACAAGTAAGTTTAGCATTATTAGTAGAGCCCATTATTCAGCTGCACTACTGTCAGTACACGGAATGATTTGTGCTGGATTCATTACTTGCCCCTGGTCCAAGGGAATATAAGCAATGATTAGCTTATGCATTATTTAAGAAGATATAGATTAATGCCGAATAAAGAGGAGTTAGTTAAGTGGGAATAGGAACAAAGGGCAGCGCCAAAGGCCCTGCCACACTGAGATGCTTCTGAAAGCAATGCAATGTACCTCAGAGCAGTGTGCTAACAGTTTGTTCTGGAGGGTGTGCAACAGAAAGAGAGGAAATATTGCCAAAGCTATGACCCACTGTGAGCAGACAAAAACTTCTCAAGGTTTGCTTTGGCATCATCAGACTCACAGCTTCAGCCAGGGAAGTGCAATTCTCCACCTAAAGGTAGAGCACTACTTGGCTTTGGTCCTGGGTGTTGTAACAGCCAGCACAGTGACGCTGCAGTGGCTCAGCACATTTTTGGAAAGGGATAAACCCCAAGGAAAAGCTTCTTAAATTGCCTCAGTTTACCTCTTGATTAGCAGACAACCAGCCAGGGCTGCATGCAGTCCTAATGTGGAGGCAAAATGTGATGTGCAGGGGTACCCCACTGTGATGTGGGTACCCTACTGTGGTGTGACCACACAAGCTGATGTGAGGTGTTAGTCAGAGGCAAAAATAGAAAATTGATCCTTACTTTGCACCTCCTTGCCCTGCAACTCTACTTGCAGACTGATCCACCATTATTCATGGTATGTGGACACTTTGCTCTCCTGTGCCCTCCCTCGTTCAAACCTGAGCTGAATGAGTGCGAAAGCCAGCAAGATTAAAATCACAACATTGGAGTAAATCCACAGGGAGCAAGACATGCAGCATTTGCCTCCAGTGCAGGCTTTGGCGAGGATGATGGTAAAAGTCTGCTTTAGGAAAGCAGAAAAGACTCTCTGGGCAGCAAGGACATGCTGTGTGACCCCAGATCCAGGGCAGGCAACTTGGGAACCACATTTTCCTCTGCAGTTTACATTTTCAGGTGTGCTCAATGGCTTCAGATCCCATCCCTTGCTGACTACTATAGTTTTCATTTCCTGCTTGTTTTATTTGGACTTGGATATATCCTCATTTCTTGTTTCTCTTTTACTCCTGGGTAGTTTGAGCTAATTGGCTCCTATATCTGTCTTTCCCTCCTCTCCTTGTGTTAGAAAATCAAGGACTATTTCTTCATGCTTTATCCCCTGGCTGGAAAAGATTTTTCAGTGGAATGACAAAAGGCTAGAAAAACTGAGGCAGTTACAATGCAGGGAAAACAATAGTTTGAAAATCTTCTAGACTTGTTTGCTGAGTTAATAGCCAAGCAGAAAAGTCTGAGTGAAAAGCCTCATTAAAAAGAAAGAAGACTGATTCTGGGAATGAATGGGGATTGTTATAGCAAGGAGCAGAGTATGGGCTGTAATGCCTGGTGCAGCTTTCCGACTCATCATTTTGGAGGAGCATCAATATGTCAGTATGAGCTTTTCTTTAAGACTGAGGCATTTGTGCCTTTTCTTATTACTCCTTTTCTCACTATAGATCAGTTTTGATGTATTTTCCCAGGCAGAGGTGTTTTTTTTCCTGCTGTTTAAGTAGAAGTTTGAATACTTTACCAGTCAAGCTACAGGGTACTTTGCTTCCAAAATCATCATATACTTTAATATATTTTAATCTCTTTAGCTACATTTAAGACAGATAACCAAGAACACTTCAAAGACACAGGGCCTGATTCTCCAAAATTACACACACTAGCCCCAAACATCTGGGAATTCACCTAACTAAAGGATTGAGATTTCAGTTACTTGGGTGAAATTTTCATTACTTAATAAGCAAGGTAAAGTCTGTGAGGAGGAGCAGCATCCTTTCTACAGCCAGGTGATATAGTTGGATAAAACAGATGTGCTTTTGGGCATGCAGAGCTCTCTTCAGTTCTGGAACAAAAGATACAAATGGCAAGCAGTTAAGGATAACTTCTTGGAATTTAACTAAACTCTTGGCAATATCAGACTACATGAAAGCGGAGAAGAGCTCCTTTGATCTGGATACTGTGAGCTCTTTCCAAGGAGCTGTGAGCTCTTTCCAAGCAGGTGCTGAGTCCCTGCAACTTTCTGCTGGGAACATTAAGTGCTTATCAGGAAAAGACCTTGTGCTGACTTCAGTGACTCTCTCACAGGTGGAGGTGCATAGTGTAGCTGAGTAAGTTGCACACCCCGTGGGCTGAGGTGTGCATTTTGTTTACCTGAGCCTCATGCAAAGTGGATCACATTTAAGCAATTAAGTATATTGCAACTTTATTGAGTCAGCTGCATATTTCTTCTGTTTTGGAGGATTAGTAACATGTGGTTGACTCTGGACTCACCTCACACGTCACCAGTCACCCAAATTTGGCACAGTAACATTTTCTTACCTCTATAGATAAATCTTAAATTCACTTGCTTGTGTCATAGATTCGACATGGGCAAAATACACACGGATCTTCATCCTTCTGCTACATTAATGTAGGCAAGTACGAGCACAATTCAAGGCAGCGTGCTTATCTTGATCCTGGGTAGAGTGTTTTTTGTAGATAACTGCATTTAGGTCTTGCAGCTTGGGGTTTATAACAGCACTGTCCTCTTCCCAGCATGAGCCCGGGGGATTTGTGGTTCCAGTGAGGCTCAGCCTTACATTCCTGGATTCCTGTGGGAGCATGTTGAAGGGAGGCTTGGAGCTCAGGGCAATCCTGCTGCTTCCACTTCCACCTGTCTGCTGGTGCTGCTGTGCTCAGTTGTCACTGTCTGCATGCAGAAATAGCTTTTCCAGCACCACAGGGTTGCTGTGCTGGGGTTGGGGTCCCTCCATTCTGGGTAGAGCTCTCTCACATTCATTCACTTGCCCAAAAATAAAGGGTTACTCTGCACTCCTTGTGAGAGATTCCTCACCTGCAGCGCTATTTTCACATGAAGTGTATTTTCACCTTACCCAACTTCAAACAGAGTAGCATAGAAATTAATTTGCTTCTTTGTAGCATTGCTGGTGTCTTAGTAAATTCCCAGGATAAAAGAAGTGAGTAAAAAACCCTCTGAACTGCTAGAGAAAAAGAACAAACAAACCCAGCACATTTCTGCGGAATTCTTCTGTTTGTCAGATGTGAGCCTCCACTTGCACAAAATAATTAGGAGTTGCATTATGTAGAGCATGCTTAGCATCAAAGTAGTCACAAATGCCTCATATTTTCTTCTAAACAGTCTCAAGGGCAGTGAAAGCTGTCAGAAATCAAAGCAGCTGGCTTCCCTGTAAAACACAGAAGACCTTTCTACCTTATCAAAAACACAAATATTTAAAATAATCGACAGAGAAGTTAATCAATTTTCATCTGATTTAGCAAAGATCATGCAGTCTCAAAGTAACATAAGCATCTCAACTGATACCAGCAAGATCAATGTTGATATTTTTAATCCCCAAAAGAAAACAACAGCTGTCAAGAAGGCATATGCATGCACTTCACTGAATGTGTAACTGCACAGAAGAAGGTGTGAATTCTCCTTCTTTAAGTGAACTCTCCGTACTATTTGTATGGACAGACTTTAATAAAATCCAAAGCTCAGTGAGAGAATGCAGATATCGTTCAGTGAGCAAATTAGGCATGAAACAGAGCATAGACTATCTGTAACATCTATGATATTTTTAGTGGGATGATATACAGAACTTGTTGGACCCCAAAAAATCATGTAATAAATATACAGTTGCATAAGTATGAGAGCCCCTTGCATAAATGGCCACAGCCTTTTCATTCACTGCCAAGTTATAACACTCTCATTCACCTTGTAGCCTCTGAATACAGTAAACCCATGATCATGCACTTTATGCAGCTTGAGGTTGACTAGGTCATGGGTAGTGAAAAGCTGATAAACTTCTTAATGGTCTAGCGTTTAGAAGCCAGGTGAATACCATCCTGCCAAACACAAGAGCTGGTCTCAGACCCATCTTCTTTAGGTAAAACTTCATGAAATCTGCTGTTCTTTGCTTGCTCCAAGTTGCTCTTAGTCATCATTAGAGTCTGTACAGCAGCTGCCATAAAGCATAATGGCAAGCACTGATCACCTCAAATGCCATACAAGCTTCCTGCATTTAATCCCTGCTTCTCTATCATCCTTTGCACACCAGTTTGGAGGTCATTATGTTATATATCTAGGCATAATCCCTTATCTATATATATAGACATAGAAAAGTATCTTGAGGGAAAACAAAACTTCCAGAAGGGTCAGGTGTATATATTGGAAAACCCCTTCAGCGAGCTGAGGCCAGTGTGAGTCTTGCCACTGATGGTTTTTTTTTTTTGGTGGGCACAGCTAGTAGCTTATTTTTGGCCAAATTGCAGTTTCATGGAGAAATGAAGAAGCTTTTGAGGATGAGGCTTACAAGAAAGTGCAAATCTGATTTGCATTTCAACAAAACACAACAAATCAATAGGCTTTTAAAAGTTTAATGATCCTCTAGTAATTTGTAGTGGGGTGCTGAAGAATGACAATTCTGTGATAGTAGTGAGTGTAATTTCGTACTTGCTCATATCAAACTGTTGGAAGTTCCCTTTAATTCGCTATCTGGGACCACAATACTGATTTCCTCAAATTAATTAATTCCCATGCTATTAATTGCTAACGTGTATCTTTTAGTCTCAAAATACAAGCATTGGCACAGAAATCTTCAACTATTCTAGCATCACAGCTTCACGGCCCGCTTCATACTTACCTGTGAATGTCTGGATGGTTGCATGTCATTCAGTGTTCCTTATAAATGTTGATAATGAGTTATTTACACATGTAGATCATGTTTGCAAGTCAAGCATCCATGCATATGCTCTTGATTTTTTATATAAGTCCAATCTAGAATGTACCCTTTGTATATGTTTTGATAAAGATCTCATCCAATTATTTCCAGGTCTCTCTTAAACACTTGAATTTCTCTCATATTACCTGGTCAGTCAAGCTATGTGGAGAAGGGATACTCCAGTCAATAACTAGTGTATAAAAAAGGCAATCAAACCTTTCTCTTAATATGTTATAAAAACTGTATTCCATTTTTTTAATGCACTACAGATTTTTCTTTAGATCTCTTGACCTGAGCTGTTTTCCATTAACATTAATAGGTTTGAAATTGTGCTTTGATCTGTTTGTACAGATGAAGAATTGCATCATGGTGCTCCAACTTTTAAATTAGTTGTACACACTAATCATAAAATTCTTGATGAGATGTGACATTTTAATCATACTTTTCAGATCCTGAGAAAACTGGCAGAAGTTGCCAGCACTTTTTCATCTTGCCTGTTTTTAAGTTGTGTATCATATTCCTGACTGGGATCACTACGTCTTTATCCCTGCACTCTGTTGAAGCAAGTAATGCTTTGTTTGATGGAAGAGGGGTACTTTTCACCAAAGATGAATGTATTATATGCTAAGATGTTTTATCTGTCCTGTATGAAAATGAAACACTTGTACCAATATTTATTTTTGGTAAACTAATGCAGTGGATGCTGTGTACCTGGACGACGAGAAAGAAAGGGAAGAATATGTCCTGAATGATGTTGGTATTGTGTTCCATGGAAATGTTGAAGAAGTAAAATCAAGAAGCTGGAGTTACGGGCAGGTGAGCTGTTTAGATCTAATCTGGCTGCTCCCAGTAGGGCAGCAAATGAGTTTAATTGACAACAGACTGTGGTTTAGACTGTGGGCTCTGCAATGCATTATTAGTTTCTCTTTCAGAAAGATAAGGGGTATCATTTTAAAATTGTATGAAGTGGGTATATACCGAATCCAGAAAAACAATGCTATAATAGCTGATATTTAAAGACCTTGATTCAGGGGCATATTTCAGATACTAAGAGGCTGCTTGTTGGAAGTTATAATCATTAGCTGAGGTTTCCACAGGGCAGAGATATTTCTGCTGCTGCATTATTGCTGCTTCAGGATCAAATCAATGTATGAAAAGTAGAGTTGTTTCTTTGGTATTTTTCCATTTTTTGACAACAGCTTGTATTGCTTTTTGACTTTTCATTTTAGCTTTAGCAACTTGGTGGGAATAATTCTGTTCTTCTTGGGGGTTAGATAGTCACAAGTTTCCTACGACAAACTAGTATTTAATCTCAAAATTTTAAATTCTGGGGAAATCTCTCCCTTTTCTGCCTGGACTTGATGACATCAGTTTCCAGTGGTCACTTTCAGTCTGAAGGACACCCCTCCACTAGGTTGGAGTGGGCTATTGGTGTGCCTTCTATAACAGATTCATAAAATAATTTGGGTTGGAAGGGATTTTTAAAAGATCATCTGGTTTCATCACCCCACTATGGACATGGACACCTTCCACTAGACCAGGTGCTCAGATTCCTGTTCAGCCTGGCCTGGAACACTCCCAGGGATGGAACATCCTTTTGGTTTGTCTGAGGCTTGTCTCAGATGTTTTATTTGCCTATTTTACCTAAACCTCTTTTAAGAACTAAAAATCTTGTAAGCCTAAAAATCTCTATGGGATGGAAGAATTAATTCATTGTGTTAGAATGGAAAAAAGGCATGGCCAAGCAGAACTGAAATGATAGCAAAGCTATAACCCTAGCTGACACTCAAAGGGGCTTCAGTGGGCAGAAACAGGACATGGTGAACTCCTCTCATCTCCTGGATTTTCACAACAGCACAATTTAGAAGGTAGTTCCTTACTACTGTGGGGAAGAATCCATTCAGTTTTTGTGGCACCTCCCTTGCGCAGCCTTGCAGAAGGGTCCTTACATCTTGCTTTCTCTGGCTCAGCTAAATACCACCTCAAAGCTTGAGCTGGATGGATTGCCAGTGTGCTTGCCCTGGAGAGCTCTTTGAACTCACATCTCTCTTTTTTCCTTATTAAAAGGGTACGATTTCATTTTTTTTTTTCCTGCGGCAGCGCTGCCTTAGGGAGTTCCTGCCTCTGCATCATTCTTTTGGTTGTGTCAGTGCCACTGTTTTCAGGGTCAGACTGGTTTCCTGACTGAGACAAAAACGACCTGTAAATAAGGAGCAGGGAAGAAATTCCATAAGCTGATGGTGCCTCTGATATAAGAAATGTGGAACCTGATCCTGAGGCCAAAGCTGGGCTTGCATGTAAGCTGACCAAAAATGCCCCCTCCTGGCCCTTCTTTCCCCCTGCAAGCACTTGAGCAGCCATGCAGTGACTCAGACTGGATAACTGATCTAGCTGAACAAACATCTCCTTGACTTTTTTTCCCCCCGGGTCATTTCTTGGGCTTGCTCTGTTCCTAGATTTGGGATTGACTCCATGACAGATGTAAGGGGGAGGGAGAGAGAGGAATAAGCAGCTGGAGGTGGAAGATGCTGCTTAAACCAGATGTTGGATTTATGTTCTAAGATGCTGAATTTATGGCCCATGGTGGCTTGGCCTGAGATGTTGATATTCTGGAAATCTAGAATCTTCCTGACACAAATACCAGCCACCCTTGAGAAACTGCATTGTTTATTTGGTTTTGTTAGGAGGCATTTCTGCCTGGGGAGTTAGGGTTATTCCATAGTCCTTTTTCATGCACTTTGGAAATGGAAATTCCTGTGTTGGCTGAAATCAGAGGACCTGATTTTCACCCTGTGCTGTGGTGCACCTTTTGCTATTGGTTACCCATTTGAAAGCTGAGTGCGGCAGGTGCATCTCAGCAGGCCCAAGCCAAGAACTTCAATGGAACTGATCATTTTGTAGGGGTTTAACAGACATGTCAGTCTTCAAAAGAGCAGAGAAATATTCTTCTGGTTCCTTGACTTCCAGTGAAATTGAGGACAGAATATTCTTGATCTTACCCTGTCCATTTCCAACCGTTAAATATACATTTTTGGCAATCCTAGATGTTAAGGACAAGAGCATTGCTCTGAGTGAGTAAAAGTACTAGCAGAAAGATCTATATTATGAATGTATCATACAATCATGCTTTTTATATTTATGACATATAGCTCTTTATAGCATGTAAGTAAAAAGCACAAGGCCACACAGAGTCATAGAGGTGAGCAGCATATGGTCATATACAAAAACACAGATAGACTTGTGCATGGTTCTTAGGCTAAAGAATTGCTTAGGACAGTGACGGCTGGAAACTTTAATTCAGGTTGTAAATTGAAAAGGAGCATAGAGTTCAAAAGTGGGTCACTAATTGGAGATGGTTCTCAAAGCTGCTGTTCGTAATAAGAAGCATCAACACAAGAGGAGAAAAGGCAAGAAAAATAGAGGAAGAGTAAACAAGAGAAGAGTTGAAATATGCAATGAATGAGAATGGAGGTATTGTCTCTAACACGACTGTGGTCCCTCCTAAGAAACTGTAAAAGACAATCACTCAGAAAATGCCATGGAGGGTTCAGGGGAAATTTGGCTTTGGAAGAAATCTAGGCACACAGGAATTCTCTAGCTGAAAAATGTCAGAAGTTGGATGCTATACCAATTATTTAATGTTGATCTTTGGTTTTGTGAGAAAAGTAAAATAAAATAGGTGGGCATAGAGTTCTGTTGCCATCGTGACTTCTCTCATGTCCACACACTGATCTGCTTTAGCTTGGAAACCCAGTTGTGCCCATGTAATTTCACAGCACATGCATTTGGTCAGGTTATACTGTGGGCAACACAAGATCACATCTGCCTGCAACTGACTGAGAAACACAGCCTTGAGCCAATCAGTGCAAAAAGTGATACAGCCTCTCTTACTTTGGTTTAGATGGAAGGTCATCTATTAGAACCAGTTTAGCATGCAGGGGGATTCCCAGGACAGCTGCGTGTGTTGCTCTGTAGCACAAGGCATAATCTGTGTGCACTTCACCTTTATGTTTTCTTGTGCCTGATTCCACCTGCATTTTTTCCCACATGGTTTTACCAAAGTTCCTTGCTCCTGCAATAGGTTTATTTTCATTTCATCTTCAGTGGAACAGACAGGATCTGTGCCTGGATCAGGTTCACACACCTGTCATAGCTGCCCTTCCTACTACTTCTCTGGTTTCTCTGATATTTCAGAGATGTTCAGCCTTATAATTGCAATTTTTCTATTCTACTTCCCTCTAGATTGGACTTTCTTGCCAAGAGTGAGGGCAGAAAACTGATTTAGTTTGATTTAATATTTTTTAAATCCCTGAATAGTCAGGAAGGGCAAAACTGGGCTTAGTGTTAAGGCTACTCTGCATCCTACACTACTGCAACAGTGTAAGCCAGCTAGCCCTTGCAGATTGTCCTCTCTTCCCTGTTAATGCAGTTATTTCACAAGCATTCATGTCACTTTTCAAATGCTAAGGTGGAAGGCAACAACCCTGATAGCTATTCATTTCCTCTTTATTTTTTCTGTATATACAGGCAGGATTGACAATGTCTCATAAACTGTACACGAGAAAAGTTTAATTTACTGGGTAAACCTCTTATTGATCTAACCCAGGTCTGATTAATTGAAGTGCAGATAGTAGATTTTGATCCTGGAAAAAGATTGTTGGGCCAGACCAGAAGAAAAGTGAATTTGAACCAGAAAGGACAGCTGTGAGGGCCCAGAGTTTACATTTTCTGTTGTATATCAGTGAGGATTCTTCTTGGGAAGGAGGTTCTCCACAGCACAGTCATTTACCCGACATTATTTGTGTCACATCCCAGTGGAGTGGACTGGGATATGCAATTATTCAACTTTCCAGTAATGACAAAATACTACTACTGGGTGTCTGAGAAACACTGATCCTTGTTTCCCTGTTCCTAAACACCATGAATTTAATTTTGCTTGGACTATAAGGTGATTCTTAGTGAATACCTGCTCCAGAGAAAGTGATTCAGTGCAAATGTGGGTGATAATGAGAGAGATGTGCTGCCTTGGAGGATGTTTGCTGGAAAAGGTCCGTATGGCAGTGGTACCCTCAAGGCAGAAACAAAGGACTTCCATTGACCAGGAAACAGCTGAAGATGGTGAAACACAATGGTGCTTCCTCTTTCTTGGTTATGCCAGAGCTCAGCTGCTGTCTAGGATGTCACTTCTATCCCTCCCATCTTCTCTGCTGCATCAGCAGCAGTCTTTACTCTTTGGGCCTTCCTTTTCAGCTCTCTGACCTCACTCTTCATTCTCCTGTCCTTAGACTGCCAAAGCAGCAGTTTGATCTGGGATCTTGCTCACTTTCTTCAAGAGGCAAAGTTCAGGATGGCCTTATCTGCCAAGCAGCCCTAAACCAGGCTATAGAGAGCTAGGAAATCAATCCAGTTCTAGTAGCAGCATGAGAGCAAAAAATCCTATTAGCATGAATCACATCTTTCAGGATGCAAGCATAGAACATAAAACCTAACACTATGGAGTTTCTGTCACATCCTTGAATGTTAATACAAGTTTGTATATCTAGAAGGTATTTGTTTTATTATTGTGCAGTTCCCTGTCTCCTACTGTTTTCCAGGGGACAGAAGTATTTTCCTTTGCTATGCAGTTTCTTCTAAGGAAAATGAAATACCTAGCAGGGCAAGTTCTGTGACAAATGGTTTCTGGTCTATTTAGACACCTCTGCCCTCAATTCATTCTTGTGCTTGTTCATGCTAGATTGAAAAAATGTACCTTCTCACTCTATTTTTGAAGAAGACTGCTTTAGGTCACTTGGTATTTTTGATGTCTAAATTTTGTAGACCAGGATTAATCTATATAGTAAGCTTTTGGCTTGTCAATTTTAAACAGATTTTAAAAATAACTTTGAAATACAAGTGTCTTCAAATTACCACTGGCAAACCACTTATTGTTCAAATTCCCAGCAATGCACCGGCTGTGTCGGAGAAGTCCTGAAATTAGCAGGTCTGGAATCTGTGAAGGACATAAAGTCCTTTGCAAGTAGACAAGCTTCTTGTAGTTATTATTATAATACCCTCCTATTATATACTTGTTAGCACTTAGAATTTCATGTCCTGTCAGAAAGTCTGTGTTGTCATTTCAACCTTCTGGAAACTGGACTGAGATTGGATTGAAAATTACACTCTCTTCCCTCTCAGCCTCTCACTCTTTTTTTCCCACACATGGGTGATTATTCCAGAAGAAAATTTCTATTGTTAAACACAGAGCTTTGATGTGACCAGCTAATTTTGAAACTGATCAGCAATTATAACAACAGGGAAAAATAGCTTTGCCTGTTCTTTACAGAATAAAAACTGAGACAATTTTTCCTCTGTGCCCCTTTTTATTTTCTTTTATCTAGTTTGAAGAAAACATTCTGGATGCTTGCCTGTTCCTGATGGACAAGGCAGAACTGGAGCTCTCTGGTCGTGGAAACCCAATCAAAATCTGTCGAGTTGCCTCAGCGGTGGTATGTAATGGATGCTTAAAGTGTGTCAGAAGGGACTCATAAAACAAAGTTGGGCTGATTTCACTGGCCTTCTTGCCCTGATGCGCTCTCTACAACACACAACAGATCAGTTGTCCATTCTGACAATTGTCCATTCTGGGGTCTGACATTTTATTTCTTTCCACTAAAGTTCAAGCAACTTCTGTTGGCTCACTGCCTTTTCCTGAGAATGGTGCCTTGCTGGTAAGAAAGACACTTTTAGACATTGCACTCCAGGCATAAGAATTTCTCACTTGACAATGTGTTCATTTTCCAGTAGATAATATAATTGAGAAAGCTGTTTCTGCTATAGATAATACAGTGGCATGATAGGTGGAATTTTGGATAGGGAATTGAGGGACTTTATGTAGACTCCAGTGCAAACCTCATTGGGGTCATAGAACACTGCAATGGTGCATGTTGCTGTGTCTGATCCAAGTCCCAAATGACCTAATCAGGCTGAGAACAGCTATATAAGTAGGCTGCTTCGGCCCCAGAAGAAAACACTGTGGGAACTGTCCTCTTTAACATGAGGTTCACAAAGCATACCCCACGTGGAATGAAAGTACTTAAAATAACTGAGAAGACTATCCAGACCTCCATTCTTTCCAGCTGTCAGGCACCAGGAATCATGCCATGGGTGTGAGAGCAGTCCCATCCCTAATATTCAAGATGCTAGACTCATCCAGGTTGTGAAAGACAGAGGCTAAGTCCTCTTTTTTGCCTTATTAGAGGTCTGAACTGATGCTTTCTGCTTCCCAGAATAATGCTCTAGTCATTGAGCTAGAGTAATTAGATGTTCTCCCAAGCCAACTACTAAAATAGACTGTCCACAAAACATGGCTGCTGGAGATAGATGATCCTTTAACCCATTTGTTATAGCTTTAAGAAAATGAGCTCTTTGTCTTAGATGACATTGAAGTGAGATCTCCAGCCTCTCAATCTTGCATGTTAAATAGAATAGCTTCAGCAAGAAGTACCGAGAACATCTCTACTTCTCTTTATCTTTTAAGATTTTAGTTGATTTTTTCACCCCAGACATAAGAATAAGATTTGGAACTTTGGATAGAAAAAAGAATCAAATGTGATTTTCTTATCCCTGAACCAGGAGATGTAAAAATCCTGCATGTAAGGATTGTGGGAGTCCTCAGGACAGAATTGCACAAACTTGTGGATCCAAACAGGGCTTAGATATTAGATAGGTTTTTAACTACTCAACATTTTAGAGAAATGGAAGAGATCACCATTGGAAATCCATGACTCAGTAGACTTTAGGGCTAATCTGAAGAATTGGACCATAATGGGATAGGGGGTTTGATCATTGAAATCTGAGTAAGAAGTGGGAAAGAGGTGCTGAATTCCCACCTGTGTTACTTAACCTCATTCTTGCTCAAGTTGGAATGTGGTAGAGCTGAGCTAGTCTGAGGACATGCCCCCCATGCTGGAATCCTTCTGAGGCTTTCTGACATGGCAAAGCAGGTGGAGTCCCTCTCTTCTTCCACTCATTACAGTCAGAGTAGAGCCTGAAATCAACATGCTGCCCTGTCCTTGAAGTGATTATTTTCTTGATGTGTTTCCTATACTGGTGAGATGGGCACAACCTCTTAACCCACTGGTTATGACTCTGAATACTTATCTCTCCTCAGTCCTAGAGTTCACATGAAGTCGATTTTCTAATTATAAAAGAGTAGTTAATGCAGCCAAAAGCTTTGAAATGAGAATTGTGATTTATTTGGCTGGTGTGTAGCTGTTCCACATTAGCATAATTAAAAGGTACAGAGTGAATGAGCATTTTGCACAGCCCCAACTGGTTTGGTTCAAATTGCAGCTAGGAGACGTATTGCTTGTTAATGCCTATCAGTGAAGCCATTAGTCAGCAAAACTCTTTGCTTTGTACAATCTTACCAGAGGAAAACTTACACAGCAAATTCCTTCTTGTTTTTTGTGTATGTCAGACCAAAGAAATTTGTTTCTACTCTAAAAATAACAATAGACTGATTCTCCTCTTATTCTGTTTTAAGTCAGGAGTGATTTTATTAAAATCTCTGGGCTGATATGAACAGAAAAACAGATGATAGGAAGAATATAGTTTAATATTTCTAAGACTTGCTTACCAGTGTAAAACAGATTGCATTTATTAAAAATACTTGACAATAAGCATGTTTAGTGTTATAAAGCTTATTAACTGGCAACATGGACAACCAGTGTGGTGATTTAATTTCAGACTTATTTTTAAGGGTCTGACCTTCATTCAGAATTGTTCAATAATGGAGAATCCATGGCCTTTAACAAAATTTTCCTATTTATCCCCTACCTTCATAATGAAACACTTCTCTCTTATTTTCTCACCCAAACTTGGCTATATTTACTCTTTCTCATCCTATCAGTCTGCTAATTTAAAGAGCTTTTTATTATTCAGTCTCTGACACCTCTAATGCTCACTTCCTTTGATTTTAGATTAACTCTCGGGATGACAACGGTGTGATTGCTGGATCCTGGAACAATACCTACGATTATGGTGTTGCACCTTCAGCCTGGACGGGAAGTGTGGACATTCTCCTGGAGTATTACAGTTCTAAGCAGCCGGTCCGATACGGCCAGTGCTGGGTCTTCGCTGGTGTCTTCAACACATGTAGGTATCAGGGAGAAGAGCACCAAGCTGCTATGTGATTCCTGCTTAACAGAGTTTTTAGATAAAACTAACTAAAATAGTTCCTAAGTCTGTGCTGTTCTGAAGTAAATAGTAGAGATACTTAAAATACATGCTAAAAGGCATGGTCTTTAGATAAACCTCTGGTGTCAGCTGCTCTTCCACACAAATCTTTTAACTATTTATTAGTTCACTGAAATCTATTCAGTGACTCATAAGGGTGAGTTTGTGCAAGAGAAAGTCCTTCAACACAGTCCACATTTCTGTCAAGTATTCTTAGACAGAGTGCTTGTCATCTAGACCTAAAAGATTAAGATACTACCCAATATGGGGTATGTGATAGTGTTTCTGCTCCAGAAAGGCCAAATCTCACCTACTGAGGATTTTTCCTAGGAAAATTGAGGTGTACTGTTCCTGCACCTGCTAACTGAGCACTGTTAACATTTTATATGGAGTTTATGAGGCAGAAGAATGGAAAAAAATAAACAATGGACTAGTTTATGAATTGTCTAGGACTACAAGGTTAAGTCTAAATACATTTGGTCAAACTATACTTCTAGCTGCAGTAAACAGAGTGTTGCAGGTCATAAAAAATAGTGGGGAAAGCAGCATTGGAATGGTCCCATATTTTGACTGTCTAGCACTTTCTAGCATCATCTGCTAATGCACAGGAACACACTTTGAGTGTGTCCAACACCAATGAGTTGCTCAAGGTCCATGTCCTTCCTATGCAGAGCATCCCAGAGCTGGAGGCAGCTCTCTGGGTGAGGTCTCAGCAGGGCAGAGCAGAGCAGAGAGACAGAATCTCCTCTCCAAGCCTGCTGCTTTGGATGCAGCCCAGGATACAACTGACTATCTGGGCTGAGAGTGCACATAAACTGGTTAGGTTGAGTCTCACACAATGGATTTGAAAAAGTTCATGCAAATGTTTCTCTGATGGATGCAATCCCTCGCAGTGGATTCCACAGGCCGCTTTGTCTTCTCTGCCTTAAGAAGATAAGAAATCCTTATCTGGATTTCTCTACATCACAGACAAACAGACACACACTCACACACTAGTTCTCCCACCTTCCCCCCACACTTGCCCTGAATCACCACTATGAAATAATTTGCCTGCAGGCCACTGTGAAACTGGGGCGATGCAGCAGAGGCCTGGAGCCTGCTGTGTTAAAAGGAGAGGCGTATTTATCTGGGGCAAAACTAGACTTGGTTTGCTGACTAAGTCAACTCAGAGACATGGCACTTTGTACTGCAAGTATAAAGTCTGTTGAGCATTATGAAACGCAACTATTGTCCAGTGGCTGATCTGATGATAGCAACATCCAACTGCTGACCACTGCACAGGGGACAGCGAAGGTCCAAAAATCAGGTGCAATTATCAGGGTTGTTTTGAGGTGTTTTTGAGTCTCTCTCATCTGTCGATGTTTTATCATTGTGACCAGTCCAACTTTCCAAGGTCACTATATTGTACACTCCAGATACTCACCTGTTAAAAATGCTAAAACATTCCAAAAAGTGGTCATTAATCTTGAAATTGTCAGACAAATTATTTCCAATGAGCCCTGATGGCTCATGTGCTGGAAACCTGGGAGGGCACTTGAATTAAGTTTAATCAATAGGTACATATGGTATTGGATGCATCCAGGTAATTTTTCATCCAGGAACTTGAAATGAATGTGCAGTGTTACACTTTATTGGGAGTCACAGTAGTGACAGTAATGAATATACAAAACCCAGCAGGGCTGTTCAACTCTGCAGCATTGGAACTATTTTTAAATAGGACTTTCAATAAAAATCCTTTCCCTAAAAACAAATTTAAAATCTCAAAATAATTCCCCCATAAAAACCCCCAAAAAACCCCCCAAAACCCCCAAAACCCCAAAAAGACCCCACAAAAATCCTCCCCAAACCAAAACCCACCACCATCAAAAACCAACCAAAAAAACAAGTAACAACCAAAAAATCCCCAACTAAAATAATTTTAAAAACCCCCAAAATGAACAAACAAAAAACCAAAACAAACCCCATCAACCACCAAAAATCCCTCACCCTCAGTTTTCTGAAGAACCATGTTGGCTCCCAAATTGAAAGCCAGGGACTTCTTCTGGCTGAGACAAAGTATGTCGCCTGGAGTAGCTGCAATGATGTGTCACCCCACAGACCCCATCCCCAGCCCTGGGATGTGCTCCAAGTCTATTTATCCTGCCAGGGTGCACAGCTAACACAGAAACCTATTGATGCAGTGATGCAGACTACAGTCATAGCTGTAGCATTTCCAGGGTTTTTTCCACATTTCTTAAATTTCCCACTTGTCAAATGGTAGGAAGGGTCATCAATGCTTTATTGTGATGGTGTGAGAGTTAAGGCTAGGGGCTTTTCTTTTGATCTTCCTTTTAAGGTCTTTTATTGGAAGGGACTATTGACTCCAAAATGCTGTTACTTAGCAGGATATGAATTATGTAACACATTTTATTCAGATTCTCAAACCTTGTCATTTCAGTTGCACATAATGCAGCTTTTCCCCATTGTTAGCAATCATTTTCCACTTCATTCTTTGTGTTCTCCAGATCTCTTCTGCTGTCATCAAGCAGGAAAACTCCAAATCAATCAAAAGGAGATACTTTCTATTAATTTTCTTTTTGGCATAGTCTCATAATTCTCCTGAGTTAGTGATACTAAGAGACGTAATATATTGTGTATCTCTTGCAAGCTCAAACTTCTTTTTCTTTGTATCACATTTGGTCATGCAGCTGACCCCTTGCACCCAGATTTGGCCTGAAATTATGCGATGTGTTCATTATACAAAGCTGCTTTAAAACTGTTGGTAATCACTGCTTCAGTTATAACCCTGGTACCAATACTTGTCTTTAATGCTCATAATTTTGTGGCCAAATAAAATACTAAGCACGTGCAATATAAAAACAGGAGGAACTATTTGGGTTTATTTGACTGAGTTCTTCCATTTTATTCTAGTTTTTAGTATTTCTGTCCTCTCATGCTATCATCCTCCATATGCAGCCTCCATATCTGTCCTTCTCATCACACTTCTGTCTTTGCCACAGTTCTGAGATGCTTGGGGATACCTGCAAGACTTATTACCAACTATTCTTCTGCCCATGATAACAATGCAAATTTACGGTTGGACTTCTTTCTGGATGACGAAGGAAAAGTGGACACCAAACTTACAAAAGATTCTGTCTGGTGAGTCGTCCTGGAAAATGCCTTCAATGTGTCAATGATAAAAGTAGTAAAAAACATGATGGCAATGCCCGTATTGTGTTTATTTTTCTGTGCACTGAAGAACACTGCTGGCTGATGTGAAACAGAATGAATGGATTGTTGGTAGGCTGACTAATATGAAGCCTTGTTGTGTAAACAGGCAACCCCTGGGGGATCCTGCTATTAATGTTACCATACAGTGCTCATTTTAGTACGCTGGAAAACTGGAATAGGCTTATGCTCCTTAGGGACCAGCTCTTTCTAAAAATAGAAGGGGATAGAATTGGCACTTCCATCCTTCTGGAGCCTGGCTCCAAGGGGTACCTCAATATCTACAGAAAAACACCCTTTTTGATCTGCTTGTGCCCAGTTTCCATATTTGTAGACTAGTTTTACATTGTGTGCACACAGTCATTGTTGCAAAGAGGTGCTTTCCAAAGTAAACCCAGATCAGTTGAAAAAGAAACAAATCAAGCTATCAGAAAAGATACTGTAATGCCATCACCAGATTTATAGGAAGAAAACTCCCTAGGGCCAAGAGAAGGAGTTTACACATTCTTTTTGCGAAGGCAGTCTTCTAACTGGCTCTTCAAACTCGTACTGTCTTCTGTCTGACAGAAGAAGTGTAGCATATATTGATTATATGCTCTGTATGGGATATTGGCCCTCAAGCTCTCCTCCTCAGAATGAAGAAATGAATGTGACCTTTGCATTCCTATATTCAGGAGATACTTGTCCTATTCAATGTTAATAAACCTGACTTGTGTCAATGATATCTTCAACTCATTAGTATAGCAGCTCATCAGCATGTTTCATTAATAACTTAATCTCTGGAAGTCTTTGTATTAAAACTGTAATAAAACCACTATGTGGTGGAGGAAATGACTGAACCTGTTGCTGTGACATCTTTTATGTGATTTCCATAATCAAGAGGAAATCTAAAGAAAGCAGGTTCATTTACATGTGACACTTGTGTCACAGCAAGACAGAGCAGTTGAGACTAGAAGGGACCCTTGGGAGTCACCCAACCCTCCTGCTCAAAAGCACTGTCAGCTACAGCAGGTTGCTCAGGTCTGTGTCCAGTTAGGCTTCGAGTATCTCCAAGAATGGATATTTCAAAACTTCTCTGGGAATCTTGTGTCAGTGCTCAACCATTTTCACAGTAAGAAAAGTGTTTTCTGATCTTCCAACAGATTTTTCTGTGTTTCAGTATGTGCTTATTGCTTCTTGTCATGTCCTTGGGCTGCTGAGAAGAGTCTGGCTCTGTCTTCTTTCCCTCAACTCTTTAACCAGGAATTTATACACGAGGATAAGATCCTGCTCAGCCTTCCCATCGTCAGACTGAACAGTCCCAACTGCCTTAGTTTCTCCTTGTGTACAGTCTGTGTCGTATCAGCCATTCCTTCTAGTTTTCTTTATCAGTAAACTTGCTGAGGGTACAGTGGGTCTCATAATCCTGGTCCCTAATAAAGTCAGACTCAGTATCAACCCCTGGGGTACACAACTAATGACTTAGCTCCAGCTGGGGGGATCACTACTGATCACAGCCCTCCAATCCCTGCAATACAATCAGTTTTCAATATATCTTACTGTCCATTTGCCTAGTCTATACTTCAAAGGTTTGTCTGTGAGGATATTCTGGGAGATGGCACTAGAGTCAAAAGGACCAACCCCTCTGCACTGCTCTCCCCTTTGTCCTTTCAGTCACTCATTTCATCAGAAAAAGGCTCTCAGGGTTGTCAGGCACAGCTGGCTTCTCGTAAATCCATGCTGAGTTCTGCCAGCCAACAAGTCCTTAATATGTTTGGAAATGTTTTCCAGAAGAACTTGCTCTATAACCTTCCTAGAGATCAAAGGGAAGCAGACAAGTCTGTCTCTCCCTGGATATTTCTCTCTCTTGAAGAATAGAGCAAAATTCCTCCAGTCTGCGGGAACTTCTTCCAATTACCATGATCTTTTGAAGATAGATATGAGTGGTCTTACATTGACAGTGGCAAGCTCCCTCAGCATTTTTTATAAGATTACTTCATATTTTCCATCAGACCCATTGGACTTGTGTGTGTTCAGTTTGTTTAACTGTTTTCTATCTTGTTACTTGTCTAGTTTTCATTATTTCAAACCTCCACACTAGTCTCATGGGCTGTGATTTCTGTGATATGGGCAAATCTTAGCAGTAAAAACCAAGGTAAAGAAGATACTGAATGCCTGCTCCTAATCCTTTATCACGAGGTTGCCTGCTGTGTTCAACAGAATTCTGTAGGATTCCTTTTGACACTGATTTCCTTGTGTTTGTTTCTGCTCTTCACATCCCTTGACATATTTGGTTTGCTCTGTTCTGGCTTTCCTATACCTCTGTCTGCATACTCAGACAGTGACTCTGTATTCCTCCTGGTCACCCTGGTCACCTGTCCCCACTCCCCTCCTCCCTCTTTCTTAAGCAACGTTTTTTTAATTTTTTTTTTTGTGTTTGCGTTTAATTGGGACCACGTTGTGGACTTGTGCCACTATTGGTTGATTTCCTGCACACAAGAACGGACCATTCTTAAGTCTGGAGAAGGTGACTCTTGAAAAACAAACAGTTCTGCATCCATCCTCTACCCAGATCTGCCTCCCATGGGATTCCTCCAAGCAGGACCTTAAACACATTAAAGCCTACTCTCCTGATATCCTGAGCTATTTGCCTTGTTGCATCCTGTTACTATCCTTGGGCAGTTCTGCTTGTTGTCTGTGAGACAGAAGGACCTCAGCATGTCTCGTGGAGCTGGTCCTTTTATGGCTCAGAAAGCTGTAAAGGAGAAGTCTTCTGAAACCTCCTCTGCCTATAAAGGATGGGAAACAAGAGCCAGTGACTGGGCATCTCAGTGCTCCATCCATACACACCCAGTAATGGAGCATTTCTATCCTTTACCATTTTCACTGTCTCATCCCTTCTCTCCTTCTCCTAACCTGATCCATGAAATACATACCACCAACTTTTGACACTTCCTTTTACTTCACTACTTCTGTTTTTCCCAGCTGTTTCCCAAGAATTCTTAATTTAATCTCTTTTCTCCTGCATACTTTTGGGACAGGGTCAGTTCATCCAAAATCATCCCAGTCCCAATGAAATCCATATGAAATTTTACACTAGCATTTCATCCTTCCATCCTACATTGCTTTTCCTTGGCTTGATAACTTTTTAAACTGCCTTGTTCATCCTTTTATCCTCCCAGTGCATTTATTAGTACATGGTGCACATAACCCTTTGGGCATGACTTGATATATAAACCTCTTTTCATTTCTCCTCTGTGTCCTTTCTTTTCATTACTCTGTAACACTCCTTAGTAGCCCACATGCTGACTTCTAATGACTTGTGTCTTAACCCTGATTTTATTTTTAATGTCTCTTTTATTTCTTTTTTTAAGAGGACAAGCTCAAGGTATTTATAATGATTTTTTAAAATGCATTTCTCACTTTTATTTATAACCTTTTGCAAACTGGAAGCAAAGCTCTTTTTCTTTATTAATATATCATTTCTATTGTTCTCTAGCCTTGTACCACTAGAGCTGATCTGTCTTCAGGTCTTAAATACTCTCAGACTTCAGGGATACTTGGAGCCAGGATTTTTAGTCTGATCAATCTCCGAATGTGGGGCTCCCGCTGAACGTTATCTGACATTTATTTATTTTTATTAAAGACTGTCTTCTCCCTCAGGATAGGAAACAACACCACCAACAACAAAACACATATACAAAATTATATAGACTTTGCAAAAAGTTATTTTTATAAATCTGGCCGGATTTGGGGCCATCAGTACTGTCTGTTCTCCCTGTCTTTCTTAATGATGATATAAAGACACTTAAAGAATATTTCTCTTGGATGGGAATCAAGACTCACTCCTACTGTGAGATCCAAGCAGATCAACATCAACATCTCAGCAGAAATTTCCTTGATTCACCCAACCCCATGGGAGTTCATCAATGTCCAGGCCTGTGGAGAAAGCTCTTCTGAGACCTCTGCTTGCCGATTTACCTTCAGATCACTTTGCTGTAATTTCTCAACAATATTATCAGTGGCTGACCCTAGCAGTCCCTCTTGACCTCAAAGCCTGAACTTGTTAGATCATAAAAGGGCAGCAGCTGCTTCCAGCATGTGCCTGTCCCATAAGCAATATGAACTACTGTTCTTGAATTGTCTTCCAGGCATAAAACCCACCTGGTCATCTTTTATTAATTTCCCCATTGCTTTGTTTAGTCTATCCGTAATTATCTCTGTAAATATTTAATGGTCACTACATTGATCTCTATTGCCATTCTTGCTTTCTTTAATGTCTCAGGCTTGCTGTAGAATACAAGAATTATAGAAACAGTTCAACAAATTATGGTCATGCAATCAGCTCCTCAGCTATGCTCACTTCTAATAGGGAAGTTTCTGCTACCTTTGGAAAGGCAAATGTCTCCCTCCTTTCCTTAATATTCACTGCTCTACAAACAGTGTCCTATCCATTCAGATTTGATATCCTTTTGTATATTTGTTATTTGCATGGCAGCAGACCTAAAGAAATTGCCATCCTGTTGAGTCCAGCATTACACCAACAGAAACCAGAAAGAAAGGTCCTGTCCCTAAGATGAATACAAAAGAAAATAATATAGAAAAGCTATTACCTAATCAAAGAACTGAAGTAGATGTGCCATTTTGCATACTGTTAAGCCCCTCCCAGCCCTGCTTTTATCATCCTTTCCTTTTGCCTGCTCTTCAGGTTCTTCTTTCGCAGAATGCAAAGCCAGTGACACATCTGACTTTGATTCAAAGTGAACCAGCGAAGACTTCAGGGCAGGGATTGTCTTTCTCATATGTTGGCATAGCAGTTTGCAAATACCCACCTTCCATGAAGTGTGTCCCCATTCTCGGGTAGCCCTCAGCAAAGTTCTGTGTGCGTGATTTCAGTGCTGACTACTCTCAGCAGCATCAAAAATTCTCTGAGAGTGTGTCATTTTCCTTGAATAATTCCTTTTTCTGTAGTGCTGCTTCATTAACTCTCCTAACTGACAAGTTTTACCCTGATCCAAGCTTTCATTTCCACTTTGGAATGCCTTGTTAGACAAGCTTCAGATCCTTCCGACTCTGCTTCATAGCTGGTTTTCACCTATTATTAATGAAATGGTCAGAGTTTAACAATCCCCATTTTCGTTGCTAATATCATTGCATGTACTGGAGGCTATATCAGCAACTACACAGATGTAATTTTATTCAGATCTGCTGTGGGATATGTATAATTTGCAAGCAAAATTGCCCCTTTCTCTACTCTTTCCTTCTTTTATTTTAGCAGTAACAAAATTCAAACACCTTGCAGGCTTTACTGTGAGACCCTCTTTTCCAGACTGTCTTTTTTCTTGCTTGTGCTCTCCCTTAAGTGTCAGTAGCATTGCAGGAAGTCACAACATCTGTCTGTCTTTTCTGCTCATCTTTGAAACACCCAGGGCAGACTGTGATGGTGCTGTACTGTTTTTTTAATTCTCCTGAGCATCCAGCCAACACTTTAACCCTGAGAACCTAGACTAACTACTCTCAGAATTTTATCTTTCGGGTCTCTGTCCTGGGCTCTAAAGATGCAAGTTGGCCCACACTGGTTGTAGGTGGGTTTTATGAAAATATATATGTTTTAGGAGCTCTGAAATCATGCATTGGCATGACACATAAGGAAAAACTTAGAAGGAATCCACAAGGAGGATAGTTTTAGAAAGGCTATACAAGGTCTTTTTCTTAACCAAAATAGAAGCCAGCAAAACCTACTTGTTTTGAGCTATGAAAATAAAACTGCCCACTGTACAATGTGGAGTTGATCCCAAATCTCTTCGTAAGAGATGCCAAAGTGCCATTGTGAATAATTATAAAGCAGATCATGTTTCATTGGCTTGATGATTCGAAGTTTGCTTTAGCAGGCATATTGAAGTGGAAGTGCCTGGCTGGAAAGGGATTCTAGTTTGTGTGGCTTTTCATACACCCCAGATCTTCAAACACTGGCATATTTTCTGAAACATTTGCACTCAGAACATATTAGAAGAATCAAAAAAGCTTCTTCAACTTTCAGTCAAGAAACTACAATGAAGTATTGTGGCTTTCAGGTTTTAACAGATAGGTACCAAAGTTATTGGCCTAAAAATCTGTTTTCTTAAAAGAGTCCACTTTTTTATCCCTGAATTGGCAAATGGTGTTATTGAAGCAATGCCAGGACATAAATAGACAGGATTTGTTTTGGTCTATGTGCTTCTTTCCAATAATTTAATATACTTGTCCCATCTCTTGTCTCAGGAATTATCATTGCTGGAATGAAGCTTGGATGACCAGACCTGACCTTCCCGTTGGTTTCGGAGGATGGCAGGTTGTTGACGGGACACCTCAAGAAACCAGTGATGGTAATGTTGCTTGAAGTCCTCCTCAGCTCACTATCTAATGTTTGGGATCCCTGTTTCAAACAATGAGCCGATGATAGCTGAGCCAGTGGCACCTGGCACCATATGGTCTGTGACAACTTTTTGAGCCAAATAACCACACTTGCCTCAGGGCCTTCTCATGATTTATTTTCAACTCTAAAATAAATTTGTCCTTATTATAACTAACACTGCTCATGATGCTCTGGGACAAAAAATCCTGTGTGAGAAAGGCCCTGTTTTGTACAGAAGAGATGTAATCCTGTTGCCAAAGATGGCTTCTCACATTTTAGAGTACCTGTACAGGAGCCTGATCAAATTAATTCTCCTTTACTTTATGCAGCCCTAACTAAACTACATAAGCAGGCAGTAGGCAGGAGAGAAAAAAGGGAAAAGTCACTGCTCTTTCTTTCCAGTCCTTAATTTCCCAGCCCTTAAAATACAATCTTCTCAAATTTGTAGGGAGATCTTTCTCAGCCTGTGGTGTACCTGAGTCCTCCCGAAATTGCCTGTTTTTAACCAAAACCAGCTGTAACTGTATTTCAAGCACTTGAGAATTACAGTGGATGTTATAGTGCCATTAAAGGTACTGAACCACCAGGTTGTTCCAGACTGGAGTTGGTGTTATACACAGGGCTAGTAACAAAATTAAACTTTTTGCTTCTAGTTCAGGAGTTCCTGTAAACTATTAGAAGACTTTGTCAAACCCCAAGAATTCTCTTTCTGTGAGCAAATATTATACTTTTACTTGTTTTTAATTTATTTAAAACTCTCACACTTTGTCTCTTTTCTCCTCATAGGTATGTACAGGTGTGGTCCAGCCTCAGTTCAAGCCATTAAACATGGTCATGTTTGCTTCCAATTTGATGCTCCTTTTGTCTATGCTGAGGTACGTAAGTGAAAATTTTTACTGCAATGAGTGATATCATTGAGATCATAGTGAGATTGAAGATAGGGCTCCACTTCAATTTATGAATTGAGAAGCTGCTTCATGTATACTTCATGTCACAGAACAATCTCATCATTAAATTTTGACATGCCAGCAGGTGTGATATGGCTCTAATGAATGACAGAGATTTCTCTAATCTCTGCTCCCCAATGTAATAATGAAAAATCTGTTCTAACGTCATCGAAACTTCAGGCTGTGGTCATTTTCCCTTCCAAGATTCAGCTATGCTGAATGGGTCACTAGGTCTAGCTAGTGGTAAATGGATCACTAGCTCTAGCTGCTCATTCTCTTTGCTCACCACCTTACTTTTGGCTGCTGTGGGTCATGGAGATCTCACATCGGTGATTTGGCTGACAGATATGAAAGGGAAATATCTCAATAAGGATGTAGAGGGCCTGGTCTGGAGTTTTAACCTCTTGCATCACCAGAGAAGGCATGCCCAGAATTGCAATACTGCAGGACAATTTTCTCTCTACTTGAATTGCAGATGGGTTAAGACAGAAAAGAATGAAGATATTTTAGCTATTAAGCATTCTCTTCTCTATTTCTAAAGCTTTTTGGTACAAGAAATGCATAGTACTGCTCCCCAAATCTGAATGACCTCTCTGCAGCCTTTTAAAGTTTACACTCTCTCATTCTGGAGCTGCAAATAGTAAAATGCATCTCAGCATATGACTAATTTTAAACTTGAAATATCGACTTCAAGTCAATGTATCATTGTTTTGTGGGAGAGAGGCTGACTTCTCTTCCTCCCTCTACTTTAATATATCCATATTTCATAGGTGAATGGTGACATTTTTTACACAAGAATGGAGAAAAATGGAACCCAAGTGGTAGAAAGCATTGACACAACCCATGTTGGGCGGCTGATTGTGACCAAGGAAGTTGGAGGTGATGGAATGGTGGACATTACTGAGGAGTACAAGTTCCGAGAAGGTAACCTGAAATGAGCTGGGATCATATGCATGTAGACTTATCTCAGTCAGATCCTGGATGATGACTTGGAAACCTCTGTCACTGAGGGAGCTTTACGAAAGGTTGCCGAAGTGCCCTCTGGAATTCCTTGTTTGTTACTCCATCCCAGAAACACTGTAGATGCTTTGATCATAAGGCACAAACAGAGCACAAACTGTGCTACTCTGAAATGCTTTAGACTAAGTAGGTTGCAGTGAAAAGAAAGGTTAGTCATAGCATTCAGAACAATTCAAGGCTTTCTGTACAGATGTTTAGACATTTCTTATTCAGGCCTGATGTTCACACAGGCCTGAATAAACCAGAGTAAACCAGTGTAGCTGTATAGATAGGAATTCAGCGACAACAATTTGTCTGATATGGCTTTAACACTAACTCCCTTGGTAGCTGTGAAGTTCTCCCACTGCTAGTGTTACCCCAGGAGGGTTCGCTGTCCTCATCCATTAATTTCAGCTACTACAAACTATGGAAAACATACCCTTATGATTGGTAGGTGAGCTAACCCTGCACTTCTGTTTCTTTTCTAAATCTGGTTTTCATTCACTCCTAGGCTCAGATGAGGAGAGACTGGCTCTTGAGACTGCTGTGATGTATGGTGTTAAAAAGCAAAGTATCCAAGATACCACATACCAGCCACAGACAGATGTTGACATGGACTTCCAAGCTCAAAAAGCAGTCCTTGGCAATGACTTTAAAGTCACTATAACTTTCAGGAACAAGAGTCGCAACTCCTACACTGCAACTACCTACCTTTCGGGCAACATAGTGTTTTACACAGGAGTCACCAAACGTGAATTCAAGAAACACTCTTTCAGTGCAAAACTGGAACCCTCTTCATGTAAGACTTGCATAGTTGTTTTCTGTGTTATTAGCTGCTAGGTTTTTTCTGTGTTATGATCTGCCACCAGTATTTCCACATATGGGTAGAGCCAATTCTAGTAGCTGGGGTAGGATATTCTTTTGTGTATCGGAAGGATCCATTCCCTACCCTGGGCTGGTCATTTAAAGCTGAGATTGTCTTCTTCTGGCTGTTTCTCCCTGCATAATGCTTTTTTACACCAAGCTGCATATCTGGGAATTGTTAATTTTTCTTCTTTAGTACAAAAGAAATCAAAAGAGCTCAGGTATTAAGCTGCAAGATATTGTTTTTCCTTTGAATTCCTTTATTTTACTAGCAGCATCTCAGCAAGCAAAGGGGAAGTTCTGGTTCTACAGGATGTCATGTACAGAGACAAAAAGGTGTATTTTTTGTCTTACCTGGTAGAAGCTGACAAGTTCTAAGTAGATTCAAGTGAATATCTGGCTTTAGAGTGCTGTGAGGTTCAGGATTTCATATTTACAGTGATCTAAAAAGTTTATATGTAATGAGAATGTGCCACAATAAAGCAGGGACATTCTTCAGCTGGGCAGTGACACCAAAGATGAGTTATCTTTACAGATGCAGCGTTTACTTTTCCTAGTGTCCTCTGGAATACAGTAGGGAGATCCTGCCTCCCACTTCTCATCAGAGGGGCAGTTCCTGGCAGACTAGCTCAGAAAGCTGTGGGCAGGTTTTTGTACTGCTCAAGGTAGGGAAGAGGGATGTTATCCTTTTTAAACTTGGACATGATCTTTTTCCTGTCAGCCATTGCAGCAGGTGTTTAGGACCTGCTGTACTTCCAAGTGCTACCTAGCAGGCTCTAGCAACAAGTGACTGCCAATCACTTGTTCTCCTGACAGGCCTGTGTCCTTGGTCAGTGCTTCCAGTTCAGCAAAAGTGATGACAGCGTGCTTTTACAGAGATGAAGTAGAGGATCCTTCACTTGTGCTCCCTGCTGAGAGAGTCAGCAGCCATGACTGCCTTCTAGACACTGCTCCTGGGCAAATCAATCTTTCTGAGTGCAGCAGGAGTGGCAGGACGATGGGACCCCGAAGGATGGGCCTCCTGAACTGGGGCTGCTGCTGGATCACAGCAATCCTGGCTGACCTCTGAGCTTTCTGTCTTGTCTACCTCATCCTAGCTCAAGAGACACTGTGAGCCCTCTTTCCTCAAAGAGGATGAATTTTGTCTCAGTGAGAAGCCTCCATGGAACCACAGTTCCTATCAGGCCACAAAACATATCCTCTGGTTTCTTCCTTACTTTGAACATCATCTGAAACTGCACATTTTATTTGGACCCAATTATTCTGCAAAAAGTAGAAATCCACTGGTAAGGATCTACTGGTGAAGGTTAATAAAACTTCTACCTCCAGCCTTCAGCAAAGCCCTGAGAGCTGCTTGCTGATTCTTTCTAACTCAACATTTGGATGAGTTTGGATCATTTGGACCATTTGCAGGGGGCCTGGAAATGGGCATTGGGTTGTTCCAATACATGCTATCAAAGCAGTGTGAGGGTTTATAGCGACTTACATCAGTTACTAAGTATCTTATCTGAAATATTGTGAAATTTTTGGAGGCTTGAATAGGTACAGTAAAAAAATCAGTTTCAATAGTCTTGGTTTAAATTCTGTGCTACTTCTTTGATGAGGGAAAATTCAGTCGTCTTGTAGGAGAAGCGCCTGCTACATTTTGTGGCTGTGATTTGTGCTTGGTTCCAGGACTTATTTATGTCTGTTCTTGTATCAAAGGTCTGTGTAGGGCATTACTGCCTAAAATACAGTTTATGCAGTGCTTTGAGGATCACCCAGCTCCTCTCTGCAAGAAAAGAAATGAATAGTTGTTTAAACATCACTGAACATCACAATTCATTTTTTCGAAGTTAGGTAAATGCTAAGAAAAAAGCTTCTTGAAATGGTGTTGGAAACTCTGAATTGAGTGATGGTGAGTGAACACAGACCAGGGAGAGACACCTGAAAGAACAGAACATGGATTTTTATGTATGTGTATCAAAAGTATGTCCCCATCACTGCTTCTGGACAATGAGATATTTTTAAAGTTATTCTCACTTTTCAAGGTGGGAATTTGTTTATATTTGAGCTGCAGTCATCAACTTATGGGGCACTTTGTTCTGCAACAGAACAAAAACTCCTCACAAATTACACCATTTCTGAAGGTGATACATGAAATTTGAATGTGAATTCTTTCACCTTTTCTTTGGAAAGAAGTACATGTGGAATGAGGAAGTGTGTCTGAGCAGGTGGGCAGTGTGAAGGAAGGTAGTGTGATTATCTGCAAGTGTATGGGAACAATCTTTCAGGGATGTAATGGGAGGGTGCCTTCCAAGGCGCCCAAGCAGGATTTGTAGTCTTTGTTCAGGGCAAGAAGTGTGTGTGTATATATATATACATATATATATATATATATAGTTGTAACAAAAAATTACAATACTAAAAAGATATATTAAAGGCAGGTTTCCAGCCCAAAATACAGAAAGCAAGAGGCAAGCTAACTTTTTCAAAAGGGAACGAATGAATGATTTTCAGAATAATGATTAAAGGAATTGTGTGGGTTGAAAATGTCTTTGAGGATTTGAATAGCTTAAACCTTCCAGTGCCTTCAAAGGTGCTCTCGCATCTACTGAGTTATATTTAGTTTTCTCTATTTTTTAAAAAAACTATAAGGCAACTCGGTGTTTTGTCTCCCTTGGCTTTCCCAGATGCTGTAAGTGGTACTGACAATTTATCAGCACAACCAGTGCTAAGGCAATGGAAGTCTATTTTTCTTTTTTTTCCCTGCAGTGATTAAATTTAAACAGAAAAGTTTGTCTTTTCTTCCATTGCAAAGTAAATTTCTCCTGGTTTGTAACTAATTTATTTACTTATTTACTTCTCAGATGACAAATACCTTGCCTGATTTATAATTTAGAGTTAAGGTTATTATGGGAAATTCTTTTACACAAAATAAAGAGTGAGGGAGCAGGAGCACATCAAGTAAATTTAAGGCTGGACTAGTAAATCCAGGTCAGGTGGCCACCAAGGGAATATCTTGGAAACCAAATCAAGGATTTGGCTTTGATGTGAGCGGATCAAAAGAGCAAAAAGAGGTGAATGTCATTTACCCAACTGAGTAAATTATCTCAGTGTTTACAGTGTGTGTCACAAATACAATACAAATAACGGGTAACAGTAATCATCATAGGTAACAGATGGGAGATCTTGATGTGTTTACAAGGGTTATAATAAATGTTTATTGAGGGAAAGGCTACAGGTCTATATATTTTGCCTGGTCAGTTAGTTAGCATGTCTGATTCCCTGCATCACATTCTCACACCATTGTTGGCCTGGGAATTGCAGTTCAATATAGTTAAAATTAATGATTCCCTGCTTCTCAACTGTCTAGCCTACAGGGACTTGTTCCTTCCAATAATTATAGTCAGAGAGCACATGAAAGCTCTCTGGAGGGCATGCTGGTGACAGGAAGACCTTCTTGCTAGATTTTGCAGGCAAGTCCAGCATAGAACAAAGGCAGATATCCAGCTGTGTCCTCCAGAGCAGGTTATCTCCCAGGCAGACTGCATGGGCTCACACCCCTCAGTTGCTGCTTTAGAGGTATCCCTGTGCCAAGAAGAGAGGCAACGAAAGAACAGGAGTAAATTGAAATGACACTCCAAAGCTGGTTTGGACCTTTTTGCCCAGTAGAGATGTATTTCTAGCCTTCCTTCTCACTTATTTTTGTGGTAGCACCTAGAAATCTTCAACAGTGACCTGGCCCATATTGAGGGTACTGGGCAACGGCTGTGCACAAACCTAGCCCTTGCCCCTGGAAGCTCACAGCTTAAATGGAAAGAGGAAAAAATTAGAGGAGAAAGGGTTCAGTAAAGAAATAATTTTGTTTGAGGGAGAAAAAATCAAGGCCATTCTTTGGCTGGTAAGCCACTTTTTTCCAAGGCCCTCATGTAATTGGCACTGGCCATGATGGGAGGAGAAGTTAGTGATTAGATTGCTTCTGATGCCTTTTTTCTTTCCTGTGTCCCCCCTCAGCCAACTCTTTTGACATTGTGATCAAATCGAGTGAGTACATGAGAGACCTGCTGGAGCAAGCCTCCTTTCATTTCTTTGTGACTGCGCGGATCAATGAAACGGGGAAGATTCTGGCCGTGCAGAAGGCCGTAATGCTGGAGATTCCCACCCTGCGGATCAAGGTAGCTCCAGGCTGTGGTGGAAGGGATGTGCAAGGGTGTTGCACTGGCTTGTGGGGCGGAGGAGTGCGTGTGTTTATGAACATTGGAGCATCTAACTTGGGCCTTAGAGAGCAGTGGCTGGAGTGTGTGAAGGTGTATAGGTACATTATGTAGTGTATTGGGTGTCCTCTGCATTGAAGAGACAGGCTGAAAGCAGCACTGGTAGCAAAGAGCTGGAATCATCTCAGTGGAGGAAAGAGGGGAAAAGATCTGAGAAAGATGAAGAAACTTAAAGGGTAAGAGAGATTACTCGCTCAAATCACTCAAGTTCTTTAACTACTTCACAAGTCCATTATATTTAATGCAAAACAGCACAGGGGCCTCTTGCTGAAGAATGAACACTGCTATTGAAGTGATTTTGCTGGGAGAGCTTCCACAGGTATTGTGGAAAGTTTCTCCAAACTGGAATGAGCAGCATCGATTTGGGACAATATCTTGGGATTTTAGTGCTTTACTGCCTGTACTGTACTGTAAGTGGTGTTCCCCGAAAGCTGAAGCATTTCTGCAGACAGTGGTATGGTACCTACGAAAATGGAGAAGACTAATGCTTGCAATACTACAAGGAGCTTGTGTTGTATGGCAAAGACAAACCATTTTAAATTAACTGGGATTAATTTAACAAGCCACTGAGATTTAAACTTCTCAATTCATAACCAAGCATCCAAATAAATTATATTATTTTCAAAAGCACCAAGCCTTCATCTGCTTTGAATGATGGAATTTGGATCTGCATTTTTCCTAATACTAGAAAAAAAAAAAACCCAGAACACGTGCTCAGGAAGCTTTGTATAAGCATGAATACAGCTCGGTAAAAATCCAGACCTTGGAAGAAATCTAAGTTTATATTACTTTTCCCATCTATATATTTGAACCAATGCTCAGGTTTCCCTATAATAATTTATGTAGCAACTCAGCCTTGTGCAAAAAAAAAGCTTTTTTAGAAACGTGGATCAAGACTACAGCAAAGTTTGCCAAAAAATCGACTCTGTTTCATGGTCTTTAGAAACACCATGGTGTTCTGATCAGATAATTGTATTTTCAAACAAAATATTTTTGGTTTACTGAGCATTCCAGAGAGAAAGTAGACAAGACAAGCAAACCCTACTTCAAATACCTGTCTTCAATAACTACATTTTAAAAATAAAGAATTAATTCAATACTTAAACAGAACATCTTCTACAACATCTCAGATTTTCAACTTCAAAATAGTTTATCCTCCCTGCTGTTTTGAAGAAAGGATTTTTAGCATATAGAATCAGCTATTGTCCAAAACCATTGTTTTCAAGTAAAATTAATTTTCTCTCTTTTCTGTTTTTTTGTGATGTCTGAAAATACGCTGAAATTTTAAAAGTTGGATTTTTTTAAGGGAGGGTGTGTGTGTATGCATGTGTGTGAGCATGTATTGATAGAGGAAATTTTGGCTTATTTCTTTTTAAAGAAATTTGAGGTAGTTTGTCTGTTTACTTGCCAAGTTTTTTCAGTGAATGTCACTAGCAGACCAAATTTCTTAATGTGAGAGAAAGAAGAATGAAAAAATCCTATGATGTCTTCAGATGCACCTTTGGTCTTTGTTAGCCTAGGGAGATTATCAGACTCAACAGTTGAGGAAATTACACCATATTCTAACCTTGAGATCAGATTACAAAAATAAGACCAGCAAATACATGTCATGGTTTCAGCTGCAAGTGTGGGACTTCAGGAAATTTTTGAATCACACATAGTGATCATAAATTGAAATTAAGAGGTATAGGATCTCTAATTGAGCCAAGACTTCTGAAAAAGCCACTAATGTCCTTTTGCACATTCAGATGACCAAATGCCATTGAGATATCTCCTCCTTTACTCCAGTAATTTTATTGTTTTTTGGCACAGAGTAATTCCTTAGACCAGAGTCTGTGCAGCTTTTTGCAAATGTCATAATACCTTAAAACGCCACTTCAAATTTATTGACAAGATACTTGTTTTTCTTAGTTACCTTTCTCAAGGCCCTTTAAATCAGTTGATGGATCATGAACTGGGTTGGAAGATCTGCCAGCCACAAGTTGAAAACTCTTTCCTGAACAAAAGAAGTACACATATTCTGCGATAAATGCTTAGTTTCCAGGGGAGTAAAAAACCCCATTCATGTAACCATTGTTTAAAACCGCATTTGTATGGAGTTTACTATTTTCCAGTGCAAAATGTACAGCTCTTTTGCTTACATAGAGTTTGTAGGAAACCTGTCCTTCAGGCCTCCATAGAGAACATGTGCAAGGTTAGAAACCCTTCAGAGCACAAGAAGAGAATGCAAGAAGATGGGCATGACAATTTTGAAGGTGGAGCTGCATAGCCTGGTGTTTCTAACTTAGGGCAGTAAGACCTGCCCTTCTCTTCTGGGGCTTATGTCCTGAGCAGATCACTGTGGTCTGGTGGGGAGCCTGAGGAGGGAACAGGGTCTGGGAGAGAGGCTCCATCAGCTGGATTCACCCTCCGTTGGGCCCTCAGATCCAGAACTGTATATGCAGATTTCTGGTTTTCTATGGAAATGAGAGCCTGCATCTTGACCTGTCGTGTGTTTGAGGGAAAATTACAATGCGTGGAAAAATGTGCCATGCAACAACTTTCTTCTCACTAAGCCTCCTTTGCCTCATGCTGTTTTGCTGTGTGCTCTGTTGTTCTGCCTTGCTAATACTGTTTATCTGGTATTATCAGTTTCTGGTGCATTGTCCTCTCCTTGTCTTGCAGACCAAAGGTGAACTGGTAGCTGGTAAAGAAACATCTGTGATTGTGGAATTCACCAATCCTCTGAAACAAACCCTGGAGAATGTCACGCTCCGCCTCGAGGGACCTGGCGTGCTGAGAACAATAAAAAAGCAGTTCGGGTAGGGAAGAAAGCACAACCAGCTGGGAGTTTGTCCCCTACTTGCTCACAGTAGGAAGCTCACAAGAGACACTTAACTAATGCTGTGTTGAGTAATTTAATTCAAACACTCTCTCTGTACTTAAAAATCCAATACACAGGGGAGCTATAGGTCTCAATAGTGAGTAGAAGTCAGGCTATCCAGAGATATTGTGAGAGCATTTCATCTGTTCAGTACCAGGGTTGGAGGAATTGGTAGTGTTTGTGGGTAGTTGCTAGTGCAGCCCAAGTTTACTTTTTCACTGTATTACATTATTTTTAGCACTTGACAATAGCACCTACAAGCCGCTATCACAGAGAGGAAGATTTATCCTACGCTTGAAGTGTTTACTGCCGCTCACTCAGCATGTGCAAATCGAGTCCTGTGCTGTTTTTCGGAAAGGGCTTTTCTCCACTCATGTTAATCATGATTATACAAGACGTTCAGGTACCTCAGATGATCTTTTCAAGCTCATGTCAAGACAAAAAATGTGTGTTGTTTGCAGAGCCTGCTGGCAAAGCTGCAGCGTGTGTGTGAGCACAGAGCTCCCCCCAGTAGCTCCACTGCACAGGGCTGCCCTGGTACACAGGCATGTTCCCAGCACAGGGTGCTCCTAGACCTAAGGAAAAGGAAGGCTGCTTTCATTATTCTCACAGTCACACCTTACACTGACACCATGATACCCTACGCTAAGCAAGTTGTAAATCCTCTTTCCATTTGAGTTTGGTGTTATGAGCTTAGCATTAGCCAAGGGTATATAATGGAGAAACTTGGAAAATTTTCAGACTATTGCTTAGTCCTGGGCATCTATCTATCTGGGCTTAGTATCTATCATTACCTGAGCTGATGGTCCCCAGGTGTGTGTAAAAGGAGTTTGAAAAATTGCCTGTGCTTCAGCAGCTGCATAAATTGTCAGCATTCTCTGCAGCCGGCAGGGGAGGTCTGAGCCTGACTGCACCTGGGACAGGGATAAAAAGATCAAAACCAGTCTCCAGAGTAGAGCTGATAGAAAAATAACCGTGAAAGGGCAACATACTGTGTTTGCTTTGTGCACATGGTATATCACAGGTGCTGCTGAGCATGACTCAGCATGGTCCACAAGAGTTACACAAGTTGTGGTAATAGCGCTCCTTGCTGCCCAGCTGTGCCAGCCTCCCCTGTTGTTCTGCATCCTTTTCGATCTAAAAGCTGCTGTGGACTGCCCTCATCTTGAAGGATGCAGAAATTATCAGGTGCATCAAAGGCACATGAGTTAGGGGAGAAAAGTGACTCATGGAACACGCGTCATTTTCCTTAGAGTCACCATGTTTTCCCCTTTTCAGTAATGCCCTTGGCAGCACTGAAAGTGGAAATGGATCAGCTTAGTCATTTTAAGATATAACTTCTCTGAAATGAATGTAGGACCCAGGTGATACACACAGAGGATGGAGCAAGGGGCAGTTGTAGTTTATTTAAATAATAACCACAATTGTCTCCATGCATTCAAAGTGATAAATGGCTCCAGTGTGGTGATGGCTCAGCATATTATGCAGAATCATTCATCACTGAGTTCTCTCCCAGGAAAATCAGATCAGGGCAGCTTACTCCATTTACAAAGAGAATTAAATACATTCTAGGCTTTCCCCACCCATCCAACACTTCCCTATTTACCAGAGACTGTTACAGATGGAATGGAGTTTTTACAGTTCTATGTAGGGATAAGGTGTTTGGCCTCTGTGTTCTTTTCAGGTAGCTTTTCTGTATCACCTTAATGGTTCCACAAAACTGGTCATGTGTAAACCAGCGGATACAACATTATTCTGGCAATGCAGTGGCCTGAGGGCTTCAGTCTTGACCATCCATAAAGTCTATATATAGATAAAGATATTGATATTTAGCTATTAGCCTCAGACAGATGAGGAGCATGAGTTATGGAAAAGCCTTTGGCAGGAGCAATTCTTACACAGGGCATAGTCTTTGCATGACAAATGAGAATTAACCAGGCAGTGACGGATAGTGCTAAAGGGACTATAGCCAAGCATACTTTCACACTAGCAGGTAAGTAATTTTGGGTGTTTCTATGCGTCAAAGCTAAGCTAGTATTAGCATTTGTAGTGTGAGAAACAACTTGTTTTAGAAACAGGACCGTAGAGAGACAGGAAAAGGCAGATTTGGTTTCCCAGCATAGCTGTTCTCTTCCTGCATGTGCACGCACACACACACACACACACGTATATATGTACAGAGATGATGGCATTATAAAACAAAGATGGTAGTGATGGTAGTGCTACCCTCTCTCACTGGAGCACTGTGAAGTTGTGGTCCCAAAACCTTCATCCTTAGAGAATCTGGCCCCCCAACTGCTCAAGAAGTGCCGTCTGCACAGCTGGATTGTATAACTTCTTCACTTTCCATTCAGATAATCTCTTGCAGATAATTCCCATAAACTCTAAAAGGTATTTTACTTTCTTCAGCAATTGAAGTCATTGGTTTATCACGATTCCATTTTAGTGGGTATCTGGTGGATACAAGCTGACTGTCTGTGGGAACAGGATCTCTCATTAATAGCAAAGATAAAAAGAGGGAAAACACTTGCTGGAAGCAGTCTGTACATGTTCACATTAAAAATATGATCTTTGCTTATTTTTTAAAAAGTGGGTACATACTCCAAAATATCTCTATCTGTATATGCAAAGTGCAATGCCCTGCCATGTAGAGATACCTAAGCTAACCTCTAAGGAGCTGGAATACCTCACCTTACCAGGGGCAGACTTGCACTGAAACAAATGCTCAGGTGTGTGGATTCCAGTCTGGCTCATTTAGAGCTAATTAAGGTTTCTTGTCTTGTGGCAGCTTCTGCTAAGCCTGGGCAGACATTTCTGTCCTGACCCTGCCATAGGACATGGCACTTGAGAACCAAATCCAACCAGATGAGAATTTGAAACAGTGACTGAAGTATGGGCTTGCTTTGTTCTCATTTTGTTCTGTTGTTTTCAGGACATTGTAGGCATATGAGATAAGAACACTGAACTTACAACCCTCTTACTTAATGCTGAGGAAAAAATCACTCATTTTCATAAATAGCTCCCCACTACACTGCTTTGTCCATTGCTTCCATTGGAGCAGTTATATCCCAACATCCAGCAAATGCAATCAGTCAATATCAGCCTTCAAAATCTACATACAGAACCTTGTGAAAGCACTGAGAAAACACAGAAACCCAATATCTCAGGCTCTCCATGCATCTTAATTGTAGAAAAAAAAATTGATAATCAAGACCAGTGCAGAATACTGTTGTTTTATATATGAGTTATTAGGAGTCACACATAATAGTAAAAGAGTAACCAACACCAACAAGACTCCCAAGAATACTTTGACTTGTTTGTATGGACATGAAGAACTCATCCAAAGGGGCCACTGAGGAGATCTGCAGATGCTACCCCTGTGGCAGGGTGGTTGAGGGTAGGAGTGACGGAGGAGTTCAACATCTCATAGGGTTTGCAGAGAAATGACCAGGACATTTGGACCTATTTAACCATTTAAGGAATCACCACCAGGCTATAATAAAAACTAAAATGGAATTATAAAGTAGAAAAAATATATGTTAGATATAAAGAAGGTCATTCTAAAAGTGATCGTGAGAGAAAGTGACAGGAGGCAGAAGAAAATGGATTCAGTTTGGAAATTTAAAATCAACCTGGAGGAAAGGCTAGAAAAGGCTTTAACAGGGTCAGTTCTGAGAGGAATAGATGATGGAGAGAGTAATTCATATGACGTTTATGAGAATGAGTGGAACATAAAAGGTTCGAGACACGTTATACTATCCACCTTCAGTTTCTCCACTTGTGTGTCAGGTTGTCACTGGCTGATTGACTACAATATGGAAACTTTTCTTTTTATTTATTCAGGAGAATCCCGATGAACTCTACATTGACCTGGGAAGTAAGATTTATCCCAATGCGACCAGGTTCACGAAAGCTGATTGCAAGCCTGACCTCTGGTGCTTTGAGGCATGTGTATGGTGAGCTGAATGTCCAGATTCAGAAACCATGAACCAAGGAGGTGGTGCCTTCTTCTCTCATTTAGCTATATTTAAAAATATCATCTTATGGGTTGGCTGATAGAGTGGTATAAATCTTCTTATTGTTATATTTCTCATCCTTGTGCTGAAAAAAATTGATATAGCAAACTAATTGGTATGGCTGGGGAGAGCATAAAAAAAACACCTGGATGCTGAATGTTTTAAAATTAGCTATATGTAATTAAAGGCAAATCTAGGTCATATTATTCCTGTAGTTCACTTGTATTTATGGTCTTTTGCATTTGTGCTGCAAGAGAATTTGAAAAGCTCCATTCGCCAGAGTAATCTGAACTTTAGTTGTAATTAAGGGCTGGTATTTCACTGAAAAGGGAAGGAAAAAAATTAAGAACCCAGTGTTATAAATTCTTTGGACTGAATTACACAATGTTATGGTACATCATTCAGACTGCAATAGAAATAGGTATTTCTAGCTAAAGGGTCTGCTTTATCTTACAAATTAATAACATTCTGGTTCACTTTGAGAGCTCACTTTGCTGGAAGCATCTCTCAGGATGTTTTATCTCCAGTATATTCTCAGCCCCTTGCTTCACCTTGCAGCTTCCCTCTGCTTTTTCTCTCTTCACCCTTCTCGGCCTTTTTTTCTCTCCCGAACTCACCCTGTAGACAGACCCATCTCCCACATGAGTGTGTCAGGAGTGCTCTCTGTCCCAGAGCAGTCAAGGCTGGAAAATGGGGTGAAGGAAAGAGGAGTGAAGCAGGGAGCCTGAGGATCTTCTGCCAGTCCCACAAGATCCTGACTGAAGCTAGGGGTGACTTAAGACTAAAAAAATATAGTATTAATTTAGATCAAATCATGCCTGAAAGCTCCCAAGAATCATGGCTAAAGCAGAATGAAGACCTGTGACATGAGTAACCCCAAGAGTGCTGAGGGACAGAAACTCATCTGGAAAAGGAATAAAGATGTATCCTGAGAGTCAGAAACTTACACAAGCTACAGCAAGTCCTCCCCTCTGGCCACAGTGTGTATGTAAGAGCAGATCAAGTACTAACAGCATAGGGGAGCCAATTGAGCTTCTAAAGTTAAAAGAAACATCTTGCTCTTAAACCCTAGGGCATTACTGGATGGCCATCTCATTTGGTGGTCTCACTGAAAAGCAGGGGATATGCCTTCCCTTCTGCTCCTCTTGTTGCCTCACCTTGCCCATGATATCTCCTGCAAGACCTGTAACCAGCTGTTAAAGTCTTGGGAGAGGAGAAATGCAGCTGCTCTTTCTAGTAAAGTGCGGGGCACAAAGCGAAAATTCATACCACCTTGTATACTCTGGGAGTACCCCAGGATCCAGGAAAACCAGACTTTTGGAGACTTTCACTTCAGGCATGAACACATCCTCATTTTGTACAGCTTATGTGGCTGCATCAGAAACTTTCCAATATCAGTCTCCCATTTAAGCCCTGTGGAGTAGAAGAGCCTGAACAATGTGTTATCAGTGTGAGGCAACAATCTCTGTTAGGTAATTAAGCAGTCTTACCAAGGTCTACATCTTCTAATAAAATTATTCATTTTGTGCTCTTGCATATAAACCTGCTTTCTATTCCAGAATTTTTTTTTAAATACAGTGTAATAAGAATTCAAAATAAAGCGTGCCTGATTGCACTTGTGTGTTGTGTTCTGTATTTTGATCAATTACTTCTACATAGTAGCACTGTAGACACTACTCACTGCATCTTTATTATAAAAATTAAAAAATACACTTCTGAGCCATGCTAATAACAGTGGGGTTTTTTTGGTGCTAAGGAGAAAAACTTATATTTATTTAAAGGAAAAACAAAGTTACAGACTGATTTTAACTGTTTTCCTTTGGTTTTCTTTCTGTTTCAACAACTGGCTACCTAATGAATTGGAGAAGGTGATGATTTTCAGAGAACATCACTAGTACCAGGAAAAAGAACCCCTGGAATTTGCTTTAACTTGTCAGGGACCACTAAGACACCAGTTTGCCATTAATGAAACCATAGCTATGTCCCATTTTTAGAGTGCTTCTCTCAGCTAAATATTTCAAGTCATTTTACTAGCACACATTAAGCTGAATGACCTTTACCAAGAGACAGGAAATATTTTTATTTCTAGTTCATAGAGGGGTATATTGAAGTGAAGTGATGGCTGGGAACAGAGATCAGATGTCTTGTTTTGAATGACAGGTGTCTGCTAAAGAAGGCAGGAGCCTCCCTTGGAATGAAGGATGTAAATCTCCAAAATTATTATAATTTTGAAAATAAGGGCCTCTCTGGCAAAGACATGGGAAATTTGAATAACAGTTCTTTATTAGGAGAAATAAAACAAAAATGCAGTAACACAAAAAAATCAAACCCACTGACAGAGTCAGAATACAACCTGACAGCCTGTGGGTCAAGGTATTGGTAACAGCTGGAATGGTGGCTGCAGTCCTTCTGGAGTGGCTCTGTTGAAGCAGTGATCCTGTAGAAAGGTGCAGCCCTCTGCTGAAGGTCCAGTGGTGATGGATGGGCCTGTTCTTCCTCTGGGAATCCAGTGGAAAAGGCTGACTTGGTGTCCCAAATCTCAGGTTTTTATCCAGGTAGAGGGGCTTGGCTCTCCCCCCTGAATGGAGCATTTCCCAATGGGATGATGTAATTTTATCAGTGGACTCAATGGCCCATTAGCAGAAGATCTCTCCCTGGAGGGAGGATGGGTCATGGAAGAGATAAGGAAACTGCTCTTGATGGTTGCTTATCAGCTGGCTTATCAACAGAAGATTACACCATCCCCCATCCCAGTTCCAACAGATGGTGATAGAATACACACTTTTTTTGACTACATTTTGCACTGCAACCCAAGACACCAGGGATGTCAGCAGCCCTCAGCACCACCAGCCTGCTCACCATGCACTGAGATGCCCACAAAAACCTAAGGACAAAACGAGGATGGTCTCTAGGATTTTCAGGCTCTATGTGGGCTCTCACAGGATATACAGGTAAAACCTGACTGGAGAAGCAGGGAGTGCTGTGATTGCCCTTCATGTACACCTAGGGTGTTGCATTGAGGATCCAAGTTCAGCCCAACCTCAGACTGGGAGGAGCTCTGAACCTGAAAAGAGTTATAGGGTTCAAATTCTTCAGCTGAGGGTCTTTTTTCAGTGGGCTGAACTTGGATCCTCAATGCAACAATCACAGCTCAGAGATGCACTGGGGAGGAAACAGTCCAAAACCAAACCTCTGCTTCTACAATTCTCACAGTCCAGCATCTCAGAGATACTAAATACAAACAAAAGTCATTCCTGAAACACACCTCATTTGTTGCCAACTTATTACATCCAAGATGTGGGGCAGGTTGCTCCAATAGCCATCAATTTGTCACATTCGAAATCTTGCTATGATCAAAAAGAAACACACCTTACATGCAGACCTGGGAAGAATATATTGTTAGTCTTGGTAAAGATAATCTAATCAGAGAATTAATAGTAGATGAAATAACTAGAATGGAATTATATTCTTGTATCTTTATTACAATGATACTAACATTTATAGTCCAAGTTATATTAGGTAAACTGGTACACATAAACTTTATAGCATACTCCATTTTCTCTGATTTTTAATGCACCTCTACACTGCCCCTGTGATGTGTTCAGTCTGGGTGGGGGTGTGTGCAACAGCAAGTCACCAGTGTCCCAGATCCTCCACCAAGCAGAGTCTGATATTTGTGAGGAATTTATCTTCCTCTTTGCTGGGATAAGCACAACACCCTGTGATACATCAGAGGTCATTTTTACAAACTTCTTGTAGACTCCACATCTTGTTCTTTCTTTTATTGATTGAGCTCCACAGTAGATCCTAATCTGCAGAGTGATGCATTTTACATGTGTTGGGTACTCATTGTTTGGTCTCCTTTGTTACATCCAGAATTTTTCTTACCTATGTCCTAATGTTGCACCCTTTGACAACCACTTATTAACTACTGGTGAGCTATTTGTAGCCTGAGGCCTCCCATATCATCCTACACCTGCGTTGTCAAAGCCCGTATTACCATCCCATCCTAGCGAACCTTTATGCTGCATTTTATTTTGAGGTCATAAATAGCTCGTTCTATATGGAATAACTACCTGCTCCTGCTGTCTACTAGTTACAAAAAGGACAACCAGCATTTCACCATGCAATTGGATAAAGCACAGCAAAATCTAAAAGAAAGGCAGCAGTGGATAGCAGGGCATTAGATAATTGCTCTTACAGGTAAAAAGCTTTGACAAGCCCCTGTGTCTGTGTTGCTAGGTTATCACCAAGCTGTGACTTTTCACAAGCAATGGCAGCATCTGATTTGTGCACCAAAATGAGAGAACGTGACTGAGCATTGACTTTTCTAGTACTACTGGTACTACCAGTGAAAATTGGTTTGAACAGAAACTAATCAATAAACACTGCCAAATCACTGACAGACCTGACTCCCCCAGCCCCTTTCTGCTGCTGGGCACTTTCCTTCCTGCTATGCCATTTTCTCAAAATATTGCTTTCATATTTTTCCTTGTTTTTCCCAAGGAGAAGGCTGTGGGAGCTGGTGCTAACTTCTGAATTTGAGTGATGGAGCAGCACAGGAAGGCAATGGAAGACAACCAGATCAGAGGGAGGTGGGAAAACCACAATTAATATCCATGTTAGGAAAGAGGAAAGTCTAAAGTATGCCATGTCAATGGAAGGAGAGGAATTGTCTTGTATATTGGAGCCAGCATGATATCTAGATGAGTAAGGGAGAGATGAGGGTGCCCTATGAGGAGATCCAAGCTGGGGTCAGCCTTTTCCATAAGTCACATGCAGCTTAACTCCAACAGGGTTGTGCCTGTCTGGTCTCCACAGGATTAGTCTGGGAATAAAAGGGACTCCTTGCAAACACTCATGTAGCTCTTGCTTGGGATTTGGCTACCGCAGAATGTACACAAGGCCCTGACGTATGCTGGAAGCACCACTCAAAGCCACAACAACACATAGGCAGGATGTGATTGATGGGGAGAGGAGGAGCTCATTATGCAGCTGCAGGTGCCATCTCCTCAGCCATAATCCTGTCATATTGGTTGTGTGACCGTTTCCTCAGAATCCACTAACTTATGGAAATGCTGTAGATCAAGCTTCCAAGCTGGAAGTTATAAATATATCAGCTTACCCAAAAATCTTTTGAAGTGGATCCAGCAGCAGGCAGGCTACTGACATTTTTGCCTCCAGGTGGGAAACAGGGGACACCCACAAAGTGATGGGGGAGGAAGAATGAGCACTCACTGTCTACTGGGTAACTATTTTGTTCATTGCTGTGTGAGCTGTGAGTTATGAATAAGAGTTGCAAGTTGGAAACAGTATGAATTAAGTGATGAATCAGTGAATTGGCATGTTAGACAAGTTTGTGCAAAGTTTGAAGTGTCTGTTTTTTTTTCTATGTGTTCATAGAATAGAGTTTAATTTACATATTAATTTTAATATATTTTACTTTAATTTTGAGCAATCCAAACACACCATGACCACCCCAATGGATGGAGTGGGAAACATCTGGTCTAGCGAAAACTGAGTAGCAATGAGTGGTGTTGCAAATGCAAGTACTTTGCTTATACAACAGGAATATCCTGGTTGGGCACAAATGCAACATAAAATCTCTGTTTACTAGCTTTGGTGGCTCTTTCTTTTGTGATCTTTGAGAACTTCCTTAGATTCTGGCATCTTCCAAGGCAATTCCCAAGTGTTCAACCAACAGATGCAATCAAACATCTCGTATTTACTTTGAACCTCATTCTCCCGCTGACATCCTGTGTCTCTGGTACTGGGAGAATCAGAGAGACCTTCTTCCCTCTCCAGCACATGACCTGTAGATTCATAGACTTCTGAACTGCATTTAACCCACATCACATCTTCTTCAGATTTAGGAGCCCTACCTCCATCATTTTGTGCATGGAAACTCTTCCATGCTTGTGATCAGTCTTCTTTCTCTCCTCTGAACCTCTCCAAACATTATGTCACTTTAAGTACTGTTTAAACATGGAGGTTTTAAGCATCTGCATTTTGAAAGGACGCTACTAATGAGTGACTGGCCAACATGTGCAGGGAGAATGTGGGTCTCTTGGGACCCAGATTCATGAAGTTAAACCTGGACTCAACTGTGGCTTTCATGGAACAGATTCAAAACCTGCCCTCATTGCAAGGTCTGTACCATAAAGGTTGAACACATTTTGTGCTTTTGCATGCATTGTTTCATTAAATATCTTTACTCTGGCATGGAAAAGACTGCACTCTGCCCTTGAAAAGACCACAGATCATCTTTCCACAGCAGTGTATGAACAATAAGTAGGGCATTAACATTTGAAAATCAACTGCTTTTTCTCATCGCTATGTAGATTCATAGGATTCTGAGATACACTTAAATGTTATCTGCATGCTGCTCTTCTTCACACTAAATATGTCTCAGAATCTCTGTGGTTGTATGGTGCTCTTCAGATAGTTTTATCTGATTACAAAATTCCTCTGCTTGGAAATAACCTGCAGAATAATAGTAAAATGCCACTTTGAACTTCAGACATCTGCACAGAAAAAAACCTCACAGACTAAGGAGTAAATCTAGTGAGTTGTAACTCACTTTTAATGTTCTTCAGCTACATTTGCATAGTTTTACAGGAGCAGGTCTTTAGAGTGAAGTCACTGACACTGAGTTCCCAATAGCTACACTGTATTTTAGAGAGCTTATATTGGGCCTGCCATCTCTGATCTGAATGTCTGAGAACCCTTAGAGAGCCTTTGATCCACTCTTCAATTTAATCACTCTTCACTCTTCAATCAACACATACAAAACTGAGCTGATCTAATGTGCACTCTTAGATCACTGTGACATGAACTAAAACACTGTAAGCCATTGTTTCAAAAACATGTTCCTGGTGAGAAGGTGTGAGGGGTGGTCAAGAGCTCAGCGTCTGTGACAGCTTCACAGCAAAGATCTGCCTGGGCAATGCAATCTGAGAGCAATGAAGCATTCAGTATTTCTCTGTGTAGGTGTACTGGTACAAAAGTACTCACACCATCACTGTTGCCTCCAACAGGAGGTAAAAAAATGCACCTTCAGAGGTAATGGTGGGAATGCTTGGTAGTCCAGCATTAAGGAAGAAAATCTCTAGTCTCCCACAAGACTGGTTTTCTATCAGCAGGAATTGGTGGTGCTCTCTCCAGAGTGGCACACTAACCCTGTGTGATCCCTAGAAGTATCTTTATGCTAATCTAGCTGTATCTGAGCTTGTATCAAGATGCTTGCTTTGGGAACTGGTCTCCTTTTAACCAAATGCTGTGTACTTCACTAGTGATGCACGCTGCCTCCAAATCCCCTTTGCAGCTGGAAAAGTTTGCCCTTGCAGCTGCAGTTTGCTTAAAAGTTTGCTGGATTTGTTGTCTTTATAGAGCAAACAACTTGAGCTAATTTAAGGACTGTTATAAAGATGATGTTCCAAAGCCTCTGCTGCCTAAACAGTTTCGTTTGTAGGAAGACATTTTCTTTTCCTAAGATAAGCTTTGCACAGGGCCATTATAAACCCCACTGCAACATGCTGATGACTTATTTTCTGCCTTTCAACTGGTTTAAGTTAGGTAGCCACAGTTTTTGCAATATAAAACAATACTTTGTGCTCCAATCAGCTAGTTCTAGAAGGGCTTTTAAGTAATAAAACCTATTCCCAAAGCTCTGTTGACCTCATCAGCATTACTGGTGCCCAAGAAAAAAAAATACCTTTGCGTTCAGAGACTCAGCAGTGGGAAAGTGTTATCATCAAACTGCAAATTAACTTGCATCCAACTGTGGTTACTATTGAAAGTGTGAGGTTAAGCAAATGGGAAAAGCCACCATTTTGAGGAAATGGAAAAAAAAAAGACCAGACTTTAGACAGGGGATGTAAGAATTAAGGAAAGTAAAAGCATCTCTATATGTGATTTTAACATATTTAGGAATTGAGTAGCAGGGACAATGCTACTAGGGACAATGTTGAGGGAGAGAGGCAGAAGAAGCTGTATCAGAGCAACACAGACAAGCCAGCAGGCAAACTGGTGCCACTCTCTTTCTGAGTCTGTAATTCCTGTCACCAAGTGTATCTTGGTTCCTTTATATCACTGCTCAAACAAACAGTGGACAAATATCTCTCTTCCTGCAGTACAAAAGGGACTTTACAGCTCAGACCTCTTCTTGGGTGCTTTTCATCCACAACAATTTGTTCAACCTATGGGTCTCTTTTGGACAAAACCTGTCCCCATAGAAAATAGGTGCTTAGAAACAAAGTGTAGACTAAACTGATAATGATGGTGGGCCACAGCTGCAGGCTGAAGCTTTTCAGGATTTTAGCATCACATTACCCCCAGTTCTGTCTGTTTTGTCCACAACTGGACAGGTCGGGGCATATAAAGACACTGGGAAATTTTACTTTCTAGGCATGTGCCTTACCCTACTAGTGCTGGGTCTATGTAGAAGACATTAGCAGGGGACAAAGCCAAGTGCTCAGAAACAGGAACACATGACTGATACTAGGTCAGCCCCTTTGCAGGGTGGTCATCACCACTGCATAGACCAATTACACACTTATTTCCCCAGGAATAGTCCCTTCCTTGGCCAGGATGGATGATGAGGTTGGGCAGGAAGGGCTGTGATCTGAGTGCAGCTCCTGCCTGTTGGAGCCCAGTGTCATTCCTGCAGGAGTGAGGGAAATTGTAGTGGATAAGGGAAGGGATCAACAGGAGAAAAAGAGGAAGGCCATCACTATTTAGGTTGTGTATACCTTCACTGGTAATGCACTTCTCTGGTGATGGGCTGATGGGTCTCTTTGGGATGAACAATCAGCTGTTTGTGTCTCTGGAAGAAGGATTGCTTGCACAGGGCTCCTGGGTGCAGGAGTAGCCAACTCGTTGTGGGAGAGACTAATGAGGGTCACACACTGACTCCATTAAACATGGCAGGGAGTGTAACTCCTCTCAAAAATCGACTGTTAATTGAGAATCTCAGTTTTCCAGGCAACTTTGGGTATCCCACCACTCTGTATGTTACAGAAAGATGCAATTGTGGTATACAACAGAATGCCTGTGAGGAAAGAGTAAATCTGCTTTCTGAGGAGGTGGGAACAGCAGGACAAGCTTGGGTCAAGGTGCTCCTTGACCCCTTACCCCAGCCCTTTCTCTGCTTCCTTGGCCCTGCTGAATTTAGGACAGAAACTTGAGACACATTGCAGAGTCCACAAAAGGACAAAAGCAGGAGATGTCATAGAGCTGAAGGGGAGAAGGCAAAACTCCTGGCCAAGATTCAAGGTGTCTGTTGTCATTGTACTGGTGGTGGGATCCCCCCTTTTGAAACATCTGTGGCAACAGATGCTTGGGTCAAGCTGTCTGTGTTAGCAGAATGGGAGCATCCCATGCTGCTTTCAGTGGGACTAGAGTGGCTGAAGTGATGGGCCATTGCCATTACCAAATTTACAATGACTTATTGTCCAGTTCTGATAATTCTTTATTTTAGTGATTTGTTACAGTAATTGATGTTGTATATCTGGGCAGCTGAACACTTTGGAATTAAAGGCTGGCAGACAGCAGAGGTAAGTTTGGTAACTGCCTAAACCAGCAGATACCAGAAATCCATTCTGCTCCCCTTTGTTTGGCCCCATCACAGTCCTTGAGGAGGGTGAAGAGTTTTGACTTTGTTCTTCACCTCTCCATCCCTTGAAAATAAAATAATAAACATGAGGAAACACCAAATAATAAAAGATAATGGTGTTTTTTCCTTTTTCTTTTTTATTTTTCATGCTTCATTAATTTTGAGCTGTATTTTTGATGTCTGGCTGGGTTGCAGTAGATCCATTTACTGTTGTAATCCACCCTAATGTGTTCCTGGTAAAGGACATGGGCAATGAAATCAACTCTAGGAACTCTTCCTAGAGAACACCAGAACAGATAAAAAATAACATAGAGAATAGCAGGTAAATCTTCCTCACAAATCTGGTTGTTGCTTCTCTTGTCACATATATTGACTTTAGGAGATTTCCAAAAATTAACTGGAGAATCAAGGGAGATAATGGGAATAAAATCAGAGAACCTGAAAGAGGACCATAGCTCCATATTACAGGAATTAACTAAACCCATTCCTGAAGCCAGAGAAAGGGGGAAACCTTTCTGAGGATCAATCATTTGCCAAGAGAGGCAGTGATGTCAATCAGATAGAGCTGGAAGGTGATTTAAGATAAAGTAGCTCTGCAGCAGATTTTTGGGCATCCTTGTGCAAGTCTGTTCTGTGTTTTGTGTTCTATTTCACAACTGGGGTAGGAAGAATAAACGAGCTTCAAATTAAAAACTGTGTGATGATCAAAAAGTCATGTTATTTTTTTTCCCAGAGACTTGAGACAGGCTATGGATTGTATAAATCAGAAACATGGTATTATTACTCCAGGTTATTATAAATCCTGTATATAACATAAAAGTAGACAGAGGAGTTAAAGTTATTCCATATGTAACATCCCCAGCAACAATCATCCCAGATGGTTGCTTTCAGTGGGGGTTGATTTGCAGGGAGGTACAGGGCTGTCTTTCAAAGGTGCTGAGTAAAAAGTGCTTGGCTCCTGCTGACTTCAGTGAAAGCACATGGTCCCTCCCAGGTGGAGGCATGTTTTCCTAGAACACATACAAAACCATGGATAATGTACTAGCTTTTAAAAGAATCAATATTAACTATGTTTTGTCATGTTGTAAAGGCAGGTTAAAGTGATATCTAAAGCAGCTGCTGTGTCAAAGTTGGACTGGCTTACATCAGGTCTTGGTTTGGCTTTGTGCTCTTTATTGACTAAAACACAGTCTTGGATTATAACAGCAAGATCTACTTTTAATTAGCCCAAGTTGGAAACTTGTATCCTAGATCTTTGATAAATTTACTTTAATACTAGTGCGAACACTGAACAAACCATTGCTGTGTCATCTTTGACTCAAAAATTTCTCTTGAGAAGAACATCAATTGAGCATTTCTATGTGGCAAGCACAGTAAATCAACATCTCCATACTCCAGCCAGGTTTTCTCATTTCATCAGAGACCAACATTTTTACTACTGCATCAGCCTTGAAAACACTTTCCACCTGCTTCCTCTCTCAACACTTTTGTAAGTCATCTTAAGCATCTCACTACACTGGAGGCTGATCCAGAATGGCTCAGAGTGATGTGGAATATCACAGTAATACAATTTTTGGCACCCTAGAATTACATACAGTGATGTTTAGATGCCTCTCACTCAAAATCAGCCACAGCTCTACCTCCTTAGAGGCTTGCTTCGTTCTACTGCCACAGTCTTGATGGTTTCCTACTACCTCTGAGTCAGTCACTTCAGTTGATAATGATTCTAAAGCATAGCCACAATTTTCCATTTAAACTAGTCCACTGATTTTTGAAATATTAGCACAAATACAGGTTGTTGATGTAAAAATCAACTTTGTAGTAAAGTACATTACATAGCCTATAGCCTGAATGTTAAACTGGTCCCCTGGAGCTTTGATGGGAAGATATGTAATAGTTTTGAGGTTTGAGCCTAGCTCTGACTCAGTAGCCTTGAGTACCTTATTGAGATCCCAAACAACTCAAAAAACAGGCACTCAGATGTAAAGGCAAGAGCACCAGAAACCCAAGGGCTGATGCTTCTCTCTTGCCACCTCTTCACTGAAGAATATTTTTCCCTGTATTTATCTTAGTAGGTCTTCCAAGCCATTCCATTTAAATGCTTGAGCACCATCAACCAGAATGCCCTCAAGGTCTCTACACACATGCATTGCACACATGCACATGCATGTTCACCTTCAGGCATCTTCAAAGCACTCACTTATCCAAGGATGTTGAGCCCTGGCCCTTTGGAGTCTATCAAATTGGTAAGAAAATGGCTTATTTTTTTTTTTTTGTAATGTCTATTCATGAATCTATAAAGGGCTTACCAAGAGCCACTGTGAAGAAATAATCTGTCATGTGGCAATAATCAGCCTAAGGGTTCATAGAAGCAATAACAGGATCTGTTATAACTTTCTACAGCGTTAATATTTTTCTGATAACTCCAGTCTATACCATAGCCTTTACTGATCATTCTTCCTCTTTCTCTGCAGTGCACTTGTCACAGAAGTCCCTGCCCAATCTCTCCATGTGGGCCCAGAGGTACACTTAAACACCCCTCGCATGAGAATTATCATCTGGGATGGAGCCCTTTGGGTTCAGTGCTCATTTGCTGAATTCCCTGTGCTAGCAAACATAATACGTAGAATTCTTGCCTGTGCTTTAAAGACCTGCTTACATCTTAAAAATAACTTTTTAGAAAACAATTCTCCTTTACCTTTTCCCTTAAGCCAGACAAGTCACTCATGTCCTGAGTTATATATATCTTTTTTCCTCATGCTTTCCTAATAATGGCAGTGGTAGTTTTCTGGGAAAAGCTTCTTGCTTGTCAACAATTTCTCCTCTCCTGCAGCTAATTTCCTCATTGGGATCACAATTCTCTGCAATATCTTCATTGATTTCTTCTGCAACCGTTAATAAAACTCAGTTCTTTATACATGATCATTTGCAAATGTAAACTGGCAGGATTTTAGAAAGTGACTAGCAATTTTTGTAAGTTCATGCTGCAGGAAAGCTTATTTTTCCTAGAGAATGTTGCTCTGCCTTCTGAAAATAAGTTTTGCCCTCTAAAGTGGTTCAGCCCATAATGAAGCTACCAAGTACGTACAAATTGCTGGCCTATGAGCCTGTGTGTGGAGCTTCATGTCCAACTCAGCACACTGGAAACACCTCCAGCATCTCAACCAAGGCTGTGCCTCCGTCCCCTCTGCTGTTTTCACGACTACTGCACGAACCTTTGCAAGGCTACCACCCCAACCTGTCCCCCCAGGCACACATACACCTTCTCATCCTCCCATACAAAGCCTTCAACACTTAACTTTCAGCTGGTGAACCTGCTAGCAAGGTTCCCAAACAGATGGCGAGTCTCGCGCATGAGACAAATTTCTATTTCTAGCCCCATTTTTGCAGAACACAAGAGCTCTGGAAGAGGCTTGCTCACAGCCTCGCAGGGAAATCACGGAGCTGCGAGGAGCAGACAGATGCTCGGACCTCCCCAGGCGCCATCCTCCAGCCCTGAGGCCAGGGTGGGATCTGCCCTCTTGACAAGAGCTCTGCTGCTCTCTCCACCACTGCTGGCCAGCCGCCCCCGGAGCTCAGGACATCGAGCAAGCCAGCAGTCATGCCTTTAAAATCTGAGTAGGCACAGCCCACGAGAGATTAATTTTTAGTCTGTGTCTGACCTTCAGCCATGGGTTTCAATTCCCTCCCTGCATTAGACTGAAAACATGCAGCATAGAAGGAACAAATAGTGACCAGAGAGTACAAATGCACAGCATCCAAAGTGGAAAGCTGATCCCTCCTACAATATTTTGGTTGTTTTTTTGTTTTAATCTGGCTATCTGATGTATTGAGAATGTCTCATGTGGGGGTAAGTTGTTTCCTTCCCTCTCAGAAAGGGAAAGTTTTAGACACTGCATGCAGTGACAGCTTTATGCCATCTCCAGCACCTGGAAAGTTGTTTTGCTTGTGAAGGGCAGCTAGGCTGGAAAACAGTGAGAGAAGGTCCTTTATCCAAGGTATCACTGAGACCCTCAAAGGAAAGACGGATGTCCTTACTCTCTCCGAACAACATACGTGGAATGATATAAAGGGAATTGCCACACCAGGGCTGGGAGAGACTGTCTGAGACAACTTCCGATTCTTCAGACAGAGAGAACAGCAATGAAGATTTGGACAGGAGGGTGTATTTAAAGTTGCAGGTGCAAGAAACTGAGCAATTAAAAATCTCCTGGGTAGGCAAGAAACACAGGCTGTTGATGGCTTTGGCCACCATGGGTGAATGGACCTGCTGGTTGGACACTCTGTGTGTGGCGACTCTGTGTGCAAAGCAGAACACCTGTATTATGGTGGCTTTGAAGCAGGTGTCTCGTGGGAGTGGATCCTTCACAAAGGAGTTTTTTGTAGGCTGTTTTAATAAATCAAGAAAGAAAGCATATTCTGACCAGCAATTCCTTGTTATTATTTCAGCTAACTGCGAACTCTGCTACTATTTTGGCTCAGCCACCTGCTCACAAAGCTTAGTTTGTTGCTAAGTGTCAAAATACCCTAAATCAGAACTGGTGTCTCAGCTAGCAAGCAAGCCGCAGTAACACAAATTAGTCTGCAACATGATTTACATACAGGATTTTGGTGCCTGCTACTATGAGAAGAGCAATGATAGAGACTAGGAGGTCTGCATGAGATTAAACAGAGAAATATACCACAATTATGACCGCTTTTAGGAAAAACCCCACATGTTCAGGAAGGTTAGAATATTTTAGTATCCTATGTCCTCTTCCTGAATTACTGAAACTTTATATTCATGCTGACTTAAAAGTCTTAAGTCAGTATTTTTCAGACATGTCCCAGAAATTGCTTTTAGACATTGCAGGGCTTTTTGTTTTTCTATTTTTGACTAGGAACAAGTATTTTTATGCAGAACAAAACAAAGGTACATATAATTTTGAAGTATTTGACTCTAGAAGCATTATGGTCAGCAGGTCAGAATTTGGCTGTCAAGATGTTTAGGTTATGGCAGCACACCAATTTGTTCCTCCTTTGTTTGCTCTGCTTGGCTCTGGCTATGGTCTAGTCAAACAAAGATTGGCTGCAAATCTCATTAACACTGCTGGAAAGTGTTCGTGTGTGCAAGGGATGAGACTCCAAACACCCGAATATTCATCAGCAATGACTCAGAGACCAGAAGACATTAACTCATAACAACACAAATGCGAGGCTGATGCTCCCAGACACAATTTGAAGTCTGGGATGGCTGGGGGAATTCATGACACAAACTAGCTTCGGTGGACCACCACTGTTGAGAGCTGAGCAAGGGACCAGCAGGGAGCATGGAACACCCACAGACTCACCTGGGGTTCCTTTCCCTGACGACACCTGATAAATGCACAGGAAATACTGGCATTCAATTCTGACCTTCACTCTCTGAAAGCATAGAGGGAAAACTGTGGGGGGAAGAAAAAGTGGATAATAACCCCTTTCCCTTTCTTTTCCTTGTTAAACCAGCAGGCTTTACCCAGCAGGCTGCCAAACAGTACAGGCCTGCTTTTCCTCCTCTCTCTCCACCCCAGCAGGAACCACCAATACCTCAAACTGTGCTGTGGTGGGAGATCTGCCTGGCAAATCAGCTGCTCAGCAGCAGGGGGCTTGCAGGCATTTGCAACCAATAGGCCCAATTCAGAGGGGTCGGCAGAACTGCTGGAAACCAGCAGGACTGGGGCAGAGGGTCAGAGGGTCTGAGCCTGGGAAGGAGGAATAATAGATCAGGTAAGAGGGATTTGCAGCACCCAGAGTCAGCTCACTGGCACTCTAGCAGAGGTAAAACAGGATCTCACAGGGACACTTGATGCTTCAGTTGTAAAATTACACCTGGCTCAGCAAAACGTGAGAGCACTTGATGATGTCTACAAATGAAGCAATCACACACACAGCATAGACATTCATGATAGCATGATAAAGCATGTTCATCCTGACAGGGGTGTATTGAAAAGAACAAGGCCTCCTAGGAGGAAAACCGGTTATTTCCAATAGTGAGAGAGGAGAGGAGGGGAGAGGAGAGGAGAGGAGAGGAGAGGAGAGGTTAGGAGAGTTGATACCAGGTCTAAATTGTTAGAGAAAATACCTGAAAAATATTGCAAAAAATACTGAAGATAGAACATCTTGTTGTGGCACACTGTGTGTCCAAACTGAAAGGCTCTGAGTCTCAGGGAGCAGCTGCTACTGAGCATCATACCCTAAACATCCAGCAGAATGGCCAAGCAACAATGAAAACATGCAAAATCAGGAAGCAAGTTGGAAAATGTAAGCAGCTGTTTTTCTTGTTAGGCATAAATTTCATGCCATTGGATCTCAATTCATATTCTATTAAGAGAACAATTGAGATCCAAATATTTGATGTAACATTCAAGTATTTTGCAACACAAGCAGTCCAGAGTTCTCTAATTTTTGCCTTTTACAAAACCCTCATTACATTTTACTCCTGTCAAGCACTTAAATTTTCTTGATGGAAAGAGATGGTGTGGGAGGACAAATGGCGGAGATGCAGTGCTTAATCTATTTGAAAAAAGCATCTATCTTNGAGAGGAGAGGAGAGGAGAGGAGAGGAGACTTTCTCCTATTAATGACTTCTGTGGAAGTTCTCCTACCTTGAGATCATTTTCCATGAAGGAATAAAAAGAAAGTCATTGTTTAAATCTATTAAAGGTGGAAATAAACTACACATCAGTATTGTTCTCACCCTCCACACAGTGGGAAGGAGGATCCATTTTGAAGCAAATTAAAGCCTTGGTGCTGAAAGTTTGTCTTCAAGTTTAGGCAAATAAAAACCCAAACAAAACAAAACAAAACAAAAAATTAAGCCCAAATTATAAAGGAGGAGGGAAAAGAAGGGAGGAGGAGATAAAGCTAGAAGAGTCACTTCCTTGCATAAGAAACCCAGAAGACTTAGCTCCTCAAAACACTATTTATCAACCATCTTCAAGGAGAAATACTTTTCCCACTGCTGCTCTGGACTTCAATGATGCCACAATTTCATATGTTACGTTGTAAATTAAGTGTATGAAAATTCAGTGTATAAAACCCATAACAGGAGAATGGGCCAAGAGTAAAGAGGGCCTATTCTTCATCTGTATATAAAACTGGACATTCTGAACTGCAGAAACACATTAAGAATGTTTTTGGTGTGATGCACAGGAAGATAGCTTCATATATAGCCATTAGTGAAATAAAGAATATGAATAATGCCAACTTTCTTGCCATAAAAAGCCTTACTGTAAGAACAAGAATCTAAATAAAATCCATGTTCTACCTCCCTTCTCCAGCACCACAAGATGTACAGTACAAGGGTATTTAAAACAGCTCTAATTGGATAGAGTATAGCTTGAAACTGTCCTGAGAGGACATAATTACAATAATCAATGCAATAATGTGGAATAAGACCTTGCATTATGCCTAGACCTGCACCTTGACTCAAAGGGTTTTCTCTCTCAAGCAGAGCCCCGAATTCCAGGTTGTTTTGCGTTCTGAGGCTATGACTGACAAGCATATGAAGCAGCAGCTGCTCCATCATTGCTCCATTTCAGATGTCAAAGTCTGACCCTGTCAAACCCACCCACAGCCTCACGTGTTCTGGTGAGGAGCTGGAGAAGTGCATGGACTTATTCACCAGAGTGCTGTTCATTCACAACAAAGTCATCTGTGCTACCCACATCCATTAGCCAGAAATTGAAATACCACACAGAAAAGCAACTTCCTAAAATTTTCATGAACTGAGGTATTGGTCCTTGAGACATGAATGGAAAGAGAATCAGAAGTGTGCTTGCTATGATGAGTCATGGCTTTAAAGGGATGTTGCCAGGTAAATATTTTTTTGACCCTTCCTCTTTCTATTATGAGCACTTATCTTGCTGGACATGTGAGAAGCTGCAGGGCTGCATCCTTGCCCAGCAAGTTCCAGCTGAGCACTCCAAGCCACCATTCCCTGCTCAAAGCCTAAATGGTCACACCAGCACTGAGACCACAGCATGGCCTTTAATGTAAACGGTATTGCAGCACCAATCAAGAGGTGTTCAGCTTTTCTGGACGTGTCATGAACCAGGTGGTGGCAGAAGGGCACCCATGCACCAAAATTTTCTCCAGAGACTGGAGAATATTATAGCCCATGAAGGGCCCATTTTCAGGAGAAGCTTCTACAGTGAAGCACGGATGGAAGTACAGATGGGTAGCCCTCCTAACACTCCACTCATGACTCGAGCTTGTAGCAAAGCAAGGAATGTTTCAACAAAGATCTGAAAGAGTCAATTACATGTAAAACCACCAAGATTTCCAGAAGATTCTGTATTAAGACATACAGAGGAATTAATGCAATCATCTAATCAGCTACCCAGCAGTGATGGAGGCTGTGCAAAGCAGTCAAAGTGCTCTGTTTCCTGCTCACCCTTGTGCTGCACATTTGGAAGTGTTGGCTGGGGAGAGAGATCTTTGGATGTCCCAGTCAATCAGCTGGTCCTCACAGCTTGGAGCTACTTCTTGTTTCAGATAATGAGGAGTTCAAAAGAGAATTAACATTTTTTTCTCACAGAGAGAGGATTTCAATAAAAGGGGCTGGCAAATCCAGCCAGGTGGAGAAGGGAAAGAAGAGATTGCCATGAGAAAAGAGAGGGCACAGAGAAGGGAAAACTATTAGAAGGGATGGAGTTGGAAGTGATGGAAAAAGTCTCAAGGGTAGGAAATAGCATAGGTGTTGCGAGTCATGGTGCAGAGTCACATGGAAGGTTATAGAGACAGAGGACTTTGCTGATGTATGCACAGAGAACGTGTGCTTCTTCTCCCTTGTGAGGATCACACTGAGTTGTGAGAGTCCCTACTGCCTTGGCACAGTTTGGGTGAAGGACCTGGATGGCCTCAGGTGGATTATTGGCTTTCTCCTACCTAGTGTCAAGTTTATCATCAGGTAGGCAGTGCTGAGATACACCAAGAGTACCTTGTGCATGACCAGTACAGCCAAGGTGTGTGAATAAATTTCCTACACTCATCAGTGGTGTCCCACTGGGTGATGGAGTGGTCAGGATACCACTGGGCCTGGAAGGCAACATAAATACACATAATTATTTCCCAAAGTGGAGACCACAAGTACCTCTGAAGGCAACCTTTCACATCCAGACATCAGTGGGCCTGTGACAGGACAGATGCCTGTATAGATGGAAGGTGCTAGAGGGATCTTGTGTCTCTCTTATTGTCATTTGGCTAAAGGAGGTCATTGTCCCATTCTACTCCATACTAGTGCAGTCTCACCTCAAACCCTGTGTGCGATTTTGGGCAACACAATTTCAGAAGGACATAGAGCTTTTAGAGAGCATCCAAAGGAGGGCTACAGAGATGGTGAGGGGCATTGAGGGGAAGACACATGAGAAGGGGCTGAAGTCACTTGATTTGCTCAGCCTGGTGAAGAGGGGACTGAGGGGAGACTCCTCTGAACACTTCTTTGTGGTGGCCAGTGACAAGACCCAAAGGAATGGCCTGAAGCTCTGTCAGGGGAGGTTTAGGCTGGATATCAGGAAAAGGTTTCTCACCCAGAGAATGGCTGGGAACTGGAACAGGCTCCCCAAAGCAGTGCTCACAGCACCAACCCTGACATAGTCTACAGAGCTCTTAGACAATGCTCTCAAGCACAAGGTGTGACTCTTGAGGATGTCTTCGGCAGGGACATGAGTTGGACTTTGATGATCTTTCTGGTCCCTGCCTGCTTAGGATGTTCTATAATTCTGGTTCTCTGATTTTTCCAGAGGTGGTGCAACACAGGACAGGTGTCCCCTCAGCAGGTGTATCCTGGGATGTGCAGTGTAGATGCCCTTGGGACAGACAGTTCATGAGGGGTCAGGACTCAGCAGAGCAGTGTCTGTGGACAGCCCTGTGCAAAGCAGGGCCAAGATGTTACATTGAGCCTAAAGTCATTTAGTTCACCATTCCCTGCCTGCCAACAGCCATGCATGATCTTCCATCCTCTATTGAAACAGCTGGGGCTGGGGCCACCTTCCAGGAAGCATGTTTTGATGTTTTGTTCAATATCCAGCACTACCATATTGTGGTCCATGACTTATTGTCGGGAGATGAGTGGAATTGCAAGGCTCCAACACTGAATGGCAGCTCAGCATAGATTAGGGAGCAGGAGGCAAGGGAGAAGCATTTGAAAATACTGATGTCACAGCCCTCCCCTCTTTCTCATGCTCTCTTTTCACTCTATCTCTCTAATAAAAACCTTAATCTAAAAATAATATCATAGAGAAGCATTTTGCATTGACATGTGAAACAATCTTTGCCTAAGAGCTGCAAGATATCATCAGCTTGTGGAGCCTGTCAGAAGGTCAGCTCTTTGACTGAAGTTTATTAGCAGGGCTGACAAGGTTGTGCCTGTCTGTCTGTGCCAGCAGCAAATCACAAGGTTTCTATTTCAGAGGCTCTGACAACAGTCTCTGTTCCCTGTTTTTATTTGTAGGACTGATTGAGGGCACTGTAAACCTGTAAGTGAGCAGTCCAAGGACCCGAGTTAGAGTCTGGGGGTCAGTCTCGGTGGGGAACAGCTTTTTAAATGTGCACTGCCCGTGATTCCCCTGGTTTGCTGAGGCAGAAGTTCCATTAAAAAAGGAGCATGTGAGGTAATACACAAGAGAAGTAGGTTACCCATGACTTACTGGTATTCTTTAGCTCTCTTGCCTCTAGAGAATGGCACTCTTGGAAATACACAGCTGTCATGCAGACCTTATCAGATAAAAGGCAGTTTGCCTGGAAAAAAAAAATGCTTTATTTACTGAATTCTGATGCTTTGTACCAGATGACTCATTGTCACACTTCTTTCCCCTCTTCTCACTGAACTAGAATCGTGTAGCAAGTTACTTTCATCCATTATGGCTTGTTGATAAGATGAGAGGACAAATTTTAAACTTTAAGGTTTTTCTTATACCATAAAAGATGAGCATCATTAAATTTTTCTCTCCAGTCAGCTGGTTGGCATTTGGAGCTGAAGAGTGCCATTTAGTATTAGTGACCTCACACCTCAAATTTAAATCTTTTATAAAGTTCTTTGCATTGGTTCTGGGACCCTCAAGTTGGGGGGATGAAGATTGTTTGAAGTCCCCAGCTCTGCTTGCTGAATTTTAGCCAAGGACATTTGCATAAACATAATTCCTTGGGTATGATACTAAAAAAATCATACAAATTATAGTTTTCCCCATTGTTTCCCAGAGTCTGATCTAGCTCTCTAAGAAGCTGGCAAGAGAACTATTCGATTTTAATTATCATTGGATAAAGACTTAGAATACAATGGACTAACTATTCATTTTGTGTGGAGTCAACAGAGTACAACTGGCTTCAATAGAGATGTGCCAGTTTACAGTATGTGACAAACTGACAACATACAGCTCCTTAACAGCTAAAAAATGCACTAACTTTACAGTCACAGGTTGATGTCAGGATTTACATGTCAAAACATTTGGATTTGAGCCATTTGAAGAAGCAGGTGGGGTGAGTAATGAAAACCAAGTGAATATTTTTTCTTAATAGTAGTTCTACTTCTGTTATTCTTTTATGTTAAGTGTCAAAATCCCAAATTTTTGCAGATGAAACATTTTGGTGTGTGCTATGCTGAAAGAAACCCGGTCTAGTACAGACCTTCTAGTAAAGCATGTCCCCCAGCCTTTAGACCAGAAGCAGTAATATTCAGTGGATTATGAAAGCTAGGCAGACACATAGACCAAGCCCTTAATTACATATCCTGGAGAATTTCTATATCCTGCTAAATTGATTTATTCTATTTTTATGAAATGAGAAAAAGGTCCACATGTGGGAGGTTCAATTTGTACAGAAATAAGATGGAAGATTAAGACAAGAGAACTACTTTATTACATATATCTGTGTTCCATACAAAAATAAAAAAGGTAATTAGTTAAATTAATAACTTTAATTATGCAGACCTATTATAATAGCTTTTGATCATGTTAAATAATGACACAACCCTTATGAGGTGAAGTTCACCTAAGAAAAGTCATCACAGTAGGCATTTAGGCTCAAAGGGGTGGCTGCAGTTAGCACACAGCAGGATTTTATGTAGATAGAATTAGGATAAAGAAAATTGATTTTTAACCAACCATGAGGACCACAAAAATAAAAATTACCATGCTCCTTAAGGGAACAGAAATGCAGCCACCCCCATGGGAAGAGAAAGAGACCTCATTTCTCAATGAAGCCAAATTTCAGCAAGATTCAGTAATTAAACTGCTTGCTTTAGCAGTCAGGATATTTGCAGCCAAATGATTGTTTCTTCCTGCTTAATTGATAGGAAGGCCCATTTGCATTCAGTGCCTGTCTAAGTTGCAGCCACACCACAGCGTTTTCTGCTTAGAGGCCAAAGGCTGGAGAGGAGCCTGAGCGCGTGGCAGAAGCTGGAGGTCAAACCCCACCACCTCCCCTCCTGCTGGGCTGCAGAGCATGGCCCTCCAAGAACCACAGCGAGCCCTGCTTGTCACTAGCTATTCCTGTCAAATCAAGGGTAAGTTTGAGATAGAAATGGCAACCCCTCGGTTTTGTGGTTATGTGTTTCACAGGCAGCTTGTCTGTATTAAGTTGTGCTGGTATATGTTGAAGCAAACTTTTTGCCTTGGGCTGTCAGACAGTTTGATCACTTTTATTAGTGCCTGAAAAAGCTTTCACAGGGAATAGACCACTGCCACATGACAGCTGTCTGTCACCAGGGTGTTTTGAGGAGTTAAAAGGAATGAGATGTTGGAGGCATGTGAGATTGCTAAAGATTCACCCTGAATTTACAGCTTCAAAGGCAAATTCAGTGATGCTCCATTCCTCCAGGCCTTAGGAATTAAAAATAGAGCAGGTCATTTGCACTGGCCTGAGCCCACCCCACCAACAGCATCAAACCTGTGAGCTGTCACCAGTTGGTTTCTTTGGGAATACAAAGAAGCTGGTCCCAAATGGGATGCTGGGTGCCATGCCCTGGGCTGACTGGCACTCCAGGCTCCTGATGCCAAGCAGAGCTGCTGCTTCAAGCCTTCCTGGCACCACACAACAGAGCTGATCAGCTCACTGCTGACCACAGGGCAGGAGCAACAAGTCTATGGGAGAAGAGGCAGGAGAGGTGAAACAACAAAGGCTGGGAAAAGAAGTGAATCTGAGCAGACAGGAAGAGGAAGGAAAGGAATAAGGAAGGATGGCATTTCAGCAGACTGATAAGAAGGAGAATAAATGTATCTGGGAAAAATTACATTTGCTCATTCCTTTCTAAATTAAGACATGTAAACTGAAGTAAAGAAAATAATTGGGGAAAACAAGAAGCAGGTGCAAAGCAAGATGTAATGTGTGGCTGGTAATGAGGAAGAGGATTTTTCTTCATCACGCAGAGGAAATGCCAAGATAACAAGGGAAGCAGATGCTGCTTCCTGGCAGCTTGAGTGAGAGGTAATGTCAGGAAAGTCAGGAGGGGACCAGACTTGTCACTTTTCGTGATTCTTCAGTGCCCATAATGGCTTTTTTTATCAGATTACAAGATTATTTGAACTGCAGAAAAGAGTGAAAATGGATGTCTTGCTGCAAATGCATGAAGGACAGCAGCACAGCAGCCAAGTGGAGGGATTCAGATGAGTCCCAAATGGAGACAGAAACACACCAGTGTGAAGAGAAATGCCAAAAGTTCTCCCACAGCTCGTGTACAAGCAAAATTCCTTCTCACCTTATCAAAATCCCTGGAAAATTTGAAGTACTGGAAAAGTATTTTTGGTAAGACAAACAAGAAAGCTAGTCCTCAAGTGTAAATCTATGTAGAAACAGAATATAAAGAGCTGTTTTAGGGGTTGTTTCTTTTAAAAATTCAAATCTCTTTTAAGATTATATGAAGAAATTTTTAGGTTTTTTATTCCTCCAGAAATTCCCTGAGTTGTGTGGCTGGACTTGAGCTCCTCTGGGTCCTCCTGCCCCATGTTCACACCTAACAAAGCAGTGCCTGATTGGTGTTACTTTGGTTCCTGAGGGAACAGAGGATTAGGTACTAGCTAAGCTGCTGCTTCAAAACACCACCATGGCACCTACTGGACCCTTGCTGGGATGCTCACCAGCTGGTCTTGGAAGGGAGGGCTAATTTGTAGCTGCAAACTCAGACTGTGAGGATGTCCTGTTGGTCCAGCTGCATGAGCTTCCACACAGGCTCAAGCCAGCTGCACATACAGATATGGCAATTACTTTTGCATGCAAGTTGTCCAAACCTTTTTTTTTTTTTGCAGCAAAACTTATATTGAAAACTTGCCATGGATCTGCCTGTGCTCTCTCTCTCTGAGTTACTTTGTGATATTGCTAATCACACATCAGACAATACACTCCTGGGCTTGCCAACATCAGGGCTTGACATGAGTCAGAAACTCTGAATGTATGGATTGATTCCACTAAAAAGATGAAGCCACAATACCTCTTAGACGGGCATAATTTATTTCAAGGTCACTGGAAGGTACAGTGACCTTCTCCAAGATGCAAACATCACCACCCTGGCTGCATCTTCCAGCAGCTATCAAGCCATTACTACTTCAGGTTGGCTATACCACCTGCAGCAGTGGCTAGGATATGACTTGAGGATTCCTGAAGTCACTCTCTCCCTCCTACATAATTTTAATTCACTGTCTGATTTCTCTTCTTTTTGTGCTTGTTAGCTAATAACTAGCTAAGTCAAAGTCACCTTTTATCATGTGTGATCCAAAAAATATCCTGGAAGTAATACTCGGAACAGTGAAACATAATTGAAGCTTGCCAGTTCCTGAAGCAGCTGTGATGAATCTGTTTCTCCAGACAGTTTGCTAAAAAAAAAAAAATTAGTGTGGAAGACAGTAACATTTGTCATGGGATTTGGTGTGGGTTTTTTTCTCACTTTGTATGTGGTTTGCCTGTTGTCTCTCTAAAAGAGTAACCAGAATGAACAGCCACAGCCATAGGAAGGATTCCCAAGTCTTCCTCTCCCACAATTTAGGGCACTGCAAGACCAATCCTAAATTCACCAACAATACAATAAAATGTAAAAATTTCCCTCTAATTGGTAAGGGAGCAGAAAAAAGTGTTCATAAAATAAAATTTACTGCCTTGTATTTCAAGTTGTTTAACCACTCACCCCCCCCCTTTTTTTGTCTTCAAGAAACCAAATAATTCTTTAATGGTACAAAAACAAGCCAACAACCACTTGCTGTAAACCCCTGATTTAAAGTTGATTGTCTAATCTTGCAGCAATAAACCAAAGACTTTACATGAGAAGCAAACCTGATTCTTTCTTTAACCCAAGACACTCCTTTATCATCAATTCATGTGCACCAAAAGGCAAAATTTAACCTGGCATAGTTCTTTTATGATCTTACATGTAAATATTATTTTTCTATCCCTTGAGGCCATTTATATATTCTGAAGAAGCTAGAGACAAAGGTGGAGCTATTCTCAGCTCGAGTGATTAAATCAGCTTAATAGAAATCCAGGATCAAGGAAGAGCATTTCCTTCCTAGCTCTCTGAGCTCCTGGTGGGCTCAGCTTTGGGGCAGGAATGAGCCACTAATCACATCCTTAATCACAGCTCCTGAGAGATGGCTTGTGTGTTGTCTGCTGAATGGTGTAGAGTATGGCTCCCAGTTACAAAAGTCCAGACTACTTTTACCCTAAGTTTATCAGACTAATTCAGATCACACTAATTTAGATCTCACTTCAAAAATAATAAAAAAAGAATGCACCCCATGTGTGCCATGACTTCACATGATTTTCTTCCCTTTAAGAGAAAAAAGCATGCTGACAATTCAGCTGGTACAAATTTCACTTAGTGTCTGAAATAATCAGAATGTATTTCAAAATAAATTCTTTACTTCTGCTGTAATTTTCCCCAGACCTGAAGAATAATGAACGGTTTTATGTTCCCCACCAGGTCTGCGGTTCCTCAGTGGAATTCTTCTCTTCAGCTTTCCAAGTTCAGTCACTTTCTCAAGATGTAATTTCAAGCTAATAATACTAATAGTTCTGTGCCTAGCATTCCTCTACAGTCAAGGACCTGGAACAGGATTCACAGGGGAGATGTTTGTTTTGGGTTTGTTGAGGGCTTTTTTTGCCTCTTGTGACAAGTGCCATCATAGACTTGGAATTTTCCTAAGTTAGTAAAACTGCTTCTGGAGTTTGCTACAATGCTGTCTTTTAAGCCTATGCACCCTTATACACTTAGTGGAGCTCATTACATTAATTGTTTGACCTTTCCTATAATGAAGTGAACATTCTGCTGCTCTCTCTCCTGTCCTTCCTATGTGACCCTTCCAGATCTATAGCAGAATCCTGTTGGGCAAAAAGTGGCTGACAGGTTGGGCACAGAGGTTTATAGTGAATGGGGTGATATCAGGCCAGCAGCTGGTCACTAGTGGGGTTCTGCATGGCTCTATTTAGGGCCAGTGCCCTTCAACATCTTTGTAAATGGTTTGGACATAAATCAAAGTTTAGGTTGAGATATTAGAACCCTAATAGGTTTGGGTGGTTGGACACTGGAACTGTCTCTCCAGGGAAGTGGTCACAGCCCCAAGCCTGACAGAATTCAAAAAGTGTTTGGATAACACTTTCAGACACAGTGTGTGACTATCAGGGTTTCCTGATCAGGGCCAGAAGTTGGACTTTGATTGTCTTTGTGGGTTCCTTCTAATTTAGGATCATAGAATCACTTCATAAAATGGATTGGGCAGGAAGAGACCTTAAAGATCACCTACTTACAAACCCCCTGCCTGGGCAGGGACACCTTCCACTATGTAGCTAAGGAAGGCTTCTCAAAGCCCCATCCAGCCTGGGCTTGAACACTTCCAGGATATGGGGCAGCCATAACTTCTCTTGGCAAACTGTTCCAGTGCCTCATCACCCTCACAGTAAAGAATTTCTTCCTAATATCTCATGTAAACTACCCTCTTTCAGTATGATTTCCTGACCTTGTAAAAAGTCCGTCTCCAGCTCTCTTGCAGACCCACTCGAGGTACTGCAAGGTGCTGTAAGGTCTTTGCTGGGCCTTCTCCAGGCTGGACAACCTCAGCTTTCTCAGGCTGTCTTCATAGGAGAGTGCTGCAGCCCTCTGAGCACCTTCCCTGCCCTCCTCTGCTCTCACTCCAGCAGGTCCATGTCTTTATAAGGAGGGCCTCAGAGCTGGATGCAGCACTCCAGGTGGGGTCTCACCAGAGCAGAGAGGTGCAGAATCCCCTCCCAGGAGATGACTGTCTTTCTGGATTGCAAGTGTGCATTGTCAGGTCATGCCAAGCTTCTTATTCCCCAGCACGTCCAAGTCCTTCTCTCATTAAGAGCTGCTCTGAATACATTCTGTTAGTGCTTGGAATTGCCCTGACCTCCATGCAGGACCTTGCACCAGGGATATTCTCTGACTGAATAATTCTATGAGCTATCAGGAGAGCTTTTCATCAAATGTAGCCCAAGATGGACAGAGATACAATGTGGGTCCCTGCTAATGGTAGCAGATGCCCTGTTCTGCCCCATTCACATGTAAGAGGACATGAGGACCTCTGGCAGGCAGCAGCTCCTGCCATAAAGAAGCATAATACAATGAGTGAAGCTGAAGATGGCTTCTTAAAAACCTGTAAATGTTAAAAACCAATTAATAAATCATAAATATAATCACAATTTTCAACAATACAAATTTAAATAATGTTGCTATGATTGATATGAGATTGGAATCTCCTGGCCTGAAAGTCATACTGGGCCTACCAGAGCAGAGTTTAAGCTCTCTCTTGGAGAGACAGAGCCAAAACAACCTGGACCATCACCCAAAATACAGACAGGACACTCTGGCCAGAGCAAAGTCACACGGTAAGACTGGAAATACCTTAGAAAGCGAGTTTGGATGAAGTACGTCTGTGAACAAAAGCAGTAAAAAAACAGGAAGAGAAAAGGAAGAGAGCATCATAAATGTTAGAAGCAAAACACAGGAGACAAAGGGGCATAAGTAAGAAAAAGCTTTATTTTAAAGAAAATTTATGAGTACAAACAAACAACATAAAGCAATAAAACAGAAACATTATTTCTTTTTGGTGGATTCTTACCATACAAGGGAAAACAAGACATATTTCCCCAATGGATGGATCTGTTGGATCATATGAAAGAAACAACCAGCTCCATCAACCATCCTTCTAACAATTAGAAATTGAGATTGAAGAAAATAACAGAAAGAACCAAGATTATACCCAAGCAGATCTGTTTATTAAAGCCCAAGAGCTGCAAGGGCAAGAAATACAAGGTTAAATGTAGGTCAGCTGCTAGGGAAGTCCCTGGTGATCAGAGCATGGACTAGAATTTGAGAAATCTGATAGCACTTCGGATTTATCTTCCACTTCACTGTGCTGCATTTCAGTCCCACTGATGTAAAAGAGAAATCTTTCCTACCTACCAAAATAAGCAGTGAGGAATAAAGTAATTTAGCAGTCTGGAGATGCTGGTGTGATTTGCTGCCAGTTAGACAACAACTCCAAGACAAAAGGCCAGCTAGGTTTTCATGTTACCTGGGACTCCTTTTCTTGGACAGAGCTTGAAAACTTCCTACCATTTACAGCTCTGAAGCCCAAAAATTCTTGCAGTGCCAGACCTGAGTCCCACCAGAGCTGGTAGGTGTGTGGTGGCCTGGGCAGACCCTGAGGTGAAACAAGCTGTAAGGTGGTGTTGGTGCTAATAGTGCCCAGATTTTGCCTGCATCAAAGGCTTCTAGCAAAAGGCACGCTTATCAATAGAATTTACAGCTAAACTATTTGAATAAGTAATAGATAAATTATGTAACTTATTACAGAAAATTCTTGATTTAATGTTATTTATGAACTAGGAAGTCCAGCATGAAGATTAAGCTGTGTGTCCAAAGCAGCAGAAAGGTCAGCTCTCTTTCTCAGCCACATCCCAGGAAGCACCAAGACACACCTAATGTTCCTCACAAGATGGATGGGACTGAGAGTTTCCTTAGTGATCCACAGAGAGCAGACAATGACATTTCCTGTGTTGTCTCTTCACAAGGTGGGAGGGAGTTGGTTGGCTGCATCTGCCACAGGACCTCACAGCAAGCTGCTGATGATAAGAGCCCCAGCAGCCTTTGCTGGCTGTCACCACCCCATCATCAGTGTCCTGGTTTAGGGTAAATTTGGGAGAGAATCTCCAAAGGGGGCCCCTCCAGAAAGCAAACCCACACAGCCCCTCCCCCCAACTAGTTCGGGTAGAATTCCTCGGAGAGAAGTGGAAAGAACCTGTTTATTTAACAGGCACAGCACCCCTCAACACACAAAATTAACAATACCAGATGACACCACTTTTTCACTGCTCTGAAAAGGGTGACAAATTCAGAAAGTCTCTCTCTCGGGGGTGGTGGCTCTGTTATCAATCCCTCCAGCACTGGGGCAGCTGCTGCAGGCCACAGG
>VZTB01010731.1:528749-539537 GCA_013397245.1 Thryothorus ludovicianus
ACAGGGTGCAAACTCTCGGTGTTCCCAGGTCCCAGTCCAGAGCAGGTTCGAGTAGGTCCAAAAAAAGGCAAGAAGAAACAGTCCAGGAAGAAATTTGGACTGTTTAGCTAAACTAGCTAATGAGCAGAAGCGAGAGCAAGCAGAAGCAAAGCAGAAGCAAGAGCGAGAGCAAAAGTTAAAAACCAGAGCAAAAAAAAACCAAAAACAGCTCTAGGTACTGCCCCATCTCTGTGTCCCGCCAGCCATGGGGGAGAGGCTGATAGCAAAACCAAAACAAAACATTTGCTCTTCAGAGCCAGTCTTAAAGGCACAGAACATGATATCCAGCATAAACAGCACACACGAATGGGGATACAAGCATCATAACGTCACCCTAGGACAATCAGCAACCCTGAAACCACCAGCACCTCCCCTGTGCCTCTCCTCTGACACAGTCCTTCACTGGACACACACCAGCCATCAGAGCCTACCTGTACCACCTCATTTAGCAGCAGCAGCCACATGAGCATATCTCACAACCTGTTTAACTAGCAATAAAACACAGAAATTAGTGAGAGAAAGGAACAAATACGGATCTTCTAGGAGGTTTTAAGCTGCTTATCCAGTTTTTCTCTAGTTTTCCTAAGGTTGTCTTCATAAAATTCTGGTATAGACAGAAGAGGGTTTCCCAGTCTGCTTTGCTTATAAAAGCACAGCACGTTAGGCAGGTAGGTGGACTTTTTTTTAAATAAGTGCATAGGTTGTTGCTGGCATAGAGCAGATTAGAGTCAGAGGCATGTGTTAAAACAATTTCTCTGCAGATTTCTTCAAATTAAATAGTGTCCTTGCTAAAATATTTGTAGGAGAATAATTTTTTCAGATATGAAAGCTAAATAGTCACAACAAATGCTTCCATACCTCAAGTTTAGAGATAAGATGTTTGGAAATAAAACTTTAAAATCCCCCAAACTGAAAATGCTGTACCCACAAGAAAGCCCAGTCTCAGTGTAGAGGCTTATCTCTCTAAAAATCCTTGTCAGATTAACCTCAGACTTTACACACACAAAAATCCTTCTCTGGCTAGAGAAAATAATTGAAAAATTGTGAGCAGAAAGCAACTTTTTTCAAAAAGTTAGAAAAAGCAGGCTTATCTAGTTGTAAAGCTAGATGAAATCCTCCCAATGGAATGTTCTAAATATATGAAATATTTTAGGTTTTAAACTCTATACCTCATGGTCTCACTGTATTGTATTTATAGACTATCAGACCACTAGGCTTCCTATCATTTTTCCTGATACATTTTTTTTCTGTTTCAAGACTTTCTGTTGGAAAACTTAAGAATCCAAACCCAATACAGCTGTAGTAGTTGAACAGCTGCCTCACTTTTGAGATGAATGGTGCAGCTTTATCCTCAAGTGCACTCAATGCTGACTGATGTGAGACACTTCCCAGGTGATCACATCCAACCTCCAATCTCTCAGCAACTTTATCACTGGGAGATGAGGGCATTAGCTGTGGGAATGGGCTGGAGGGCCTGCAATAACCTTTACCTGATTCCATTTCTTACTGAAAAAAGGCATGCCCAGCCACAACCACTGCTACGAGCTGTGGCAAATGGCTTTGCTTTTGCTTTCACAGAGCGAAGCCCATGCAGCTCTTCCCAACACTTTGTATGGCCTTGGTGCTTCTGGTCTCATCAGGCTTCTTCAGCCTATGCAGCTGCTTAGACTTCCCCTCACCAGGAGAGCAGGAATACCACCTGTTCCCTTACAATGGCAAAATCATCTCTTGTGACTTTGGTGCAGGCTTGGAGGAGGTGAAATCCATGGCCTTGTCTGCCGAGCTTGGAGGTGAGTTTGCAAAGCATGAATGCTGAGAAGGAGCAGGCAAGGTCTGTTGAAGGCTTGCCTAAGCAGTTCACAGGCATGCAAACACAAAATACTGGCATTTCCTTCAGTATCGTTTCTTAGCTACTCAGTGTGGTCCCACTTTTTGGTAACAGCTATTCTTGGTGGTGTTTTACCCATCAGAGTTCTTGGATGCCAGTAACCTCATAATGTATCTTATTGCAATACAGCACACTGCTTCAGATCTTGTGCAATGTCCAGCACTTTCAGGAATCATATCAATGCTAGAAGAGTCTGATCCTGCTCTTTTTACAGGTCATGTCCATGAAACCTGTACATGCTAACTGTCCATTTAATCTCCCTCCCCAGAAGGCAGTGAAAATAGGGGGTAGCTGGAGGCAAGCAGGAGAGGGGTGTGCACTCACTCTGCAGCAGCAGTGTTGGAGAGCAGCCCCAGGATTTAGGCTGCTCACAGCCCCAAAACATTGTGCTGGCAGCCAGGATTGATGGCATGGTGGAGTTTGTCCTCCCATTTCCAACATCAGATCAAATTGATATGCTATCCAGTGCCTGCTACTGGGAATATGTGTTTATTAAGGGTGCAAGCTGATCTCACTGTGATACATGGCATCCAGTGCTCTACCCAGCACTGTGAACCTAAATTTCCTTTGGCCATTCTTCCCTACCCTGCTCAGCCTGGCAATCTCAAATGGAGAATTCCCCTCAAGAAAAAACCAAGCTGTGCATTGCAGAGAACCCAATTATGAAACCAGAGCTGAGATCTAGGCACTAATGCTGCTAGCGTGAGTTTGCTAGTGAAATTCTCAAATACTTTTTTTTTTTTTCACATTTTGGGAAAATTAGCTGGGGAGACACTGGGAAATTCACAAGCGCCTCATACACTTCTAAGTAAGTATAAACACCTGAGGATGTTCATTGATAAGTTTAACAGCTTCTGTAGGAAGTCACTAGTTGTTCAAACATGTAATTATGTGTTAACAAGCTCAACAGGGCAAAAAATAACAATGATTCAATAACTAGAGTATGGGATGCTTTTCTTCCTTGTTTCCCTGCAGATTGGAGGCAGTATATGTACCTTTACTTGTCCAAGTTTAAAAAATAATATAAAATGACATTTTAGGAGCCCTTCAGCAGCTTGGAAATTGTGTTATTCCAGTTCTTTCAACAATCAGATGGAGTCAAGAGCAACATTATTTCCTGGACAGGGGAGTGTGGAGCAAGCTATGGCTTCTCACATAACCTGCTTCCTTGGACTCCTGAAATTCATACTGCACCAGCAGTGCTTTTCCCTGATGACAATTCAAAGCCTAGAGAGCTTTGGGTTTTACCCTATTTAAAAATAAATACATGCTAATTATAGGACACAGGTAAAAAATCTCCATTCTACTGTGCTGTGCAGTTCTGCTGCTTGGCATGGGCAGAGGGTTCAATGCACCTTTGCTGTGAGCAGTGGGGAGGGCTGAAAAGGAAAAATCAATGCCATTTCTTGTTCAATTAAGTTCATTGTGATTCAGAACCACCTCCTCACACTGCAGAGCCTGCAAGAGATCAGTGCTGCAATCACTACCTTTTAACAGCTTGCATTCTCCGTCTGGACTGCACAAGTCACTCACTGGCAGGGCATCACACTCTGAGAAAAAACAAAAACGGCGGAAAGAAAAAAAACATCCTTACGGGCCCTTACTGGCCCCTCTGAAATGCATTGTTGTGAATCACGGGTCTTCAGGTGGGCATTTCACAGACAGGGAGAGAGGGCAGTTTCCTCAATGAGTCATTTTATTTAGATGTCAGACCTACTGTTGTCTTTTCACCCTTCAGTAAAAAGTACACTCTCCTTGCTGCCTGGATGAGAAATATCTGCAATACCTATCGTGCTGCTTGGCCTTGCTCAGGCTAAGCAGTGTGATGGTCTGGTCCAAAGACTTTTGGAAGTCAGTAGAAAGATTCTGAGGACTTTGTTGGACTACAGCTCAGATCAGCCCAGGAAGCAGGGGCTAATGAGAGGTCATGACAAATGAATTTTAGGGGCGTTCCCACCTTCTCTTTCCTTCATTCTCACCATTCTGAGGCAACTGTAAAAAAAAAAAAAAAAAGTCTGTGCAGTAGAATGGATAACCTGGAGAGTTTCTAATCCCAAGCCCCAGCCTGCTGAGGATGCCAAGGTCAACCATGGTGCAAGGTGCCCCCTCAACGCCAGCACCAGCATCCCACAGGCCTGCTCAGCACCACCTGAGAGAGGAGACCAGGATGCTTGTGAGCATGTCTCACTCTAGTGACAGGACAGACAAACTACAGCAGCCTGCCTCTTCCTGCCTTTAATGGCTACTGCCTGCTCCCCAGCGGGAGGGGCTTGTCCAAATCCCTTAGGGTTCAGTCCTCAAATTACTAGGGTCTAGCAGAGCAAAGAGTCCGTTACAAAACCCAAAGATGAGAATGATCAGAAATGGTGCAGGCAAAGAACAACATGAGAAAGAAAAGTAACTCCTTAATGTTACCTAGGCAAAGGTCTTTAGTGCTTACAAAAGGGGTTTTAGGTCTTGGATGCATTTAAGCTAATGGCAATGGATAAGTGATGCGTGAAACACCTTAGCTCACAGCCATCCACATCACTTTCCAGCTTCTTTATTGCACTGCTTGATCATGCTCAGGAGCAAGACAAGTCCTCGAGGAGGCTGCTGGTTGTCTGGTGCTCTCATGCACTTATGAACAGCAGCCAGGTAACTGCTCTTGACTTTTCCAGCTGCAATTACCTGCATGGCAGCTGACACATGACAGTGATATTTGAGTTAATTGTGCCAATTGGGGCATGCACAAAACAAATGTGGCCCAAATGTAGGTTCTGAAGAAGGATGTTTTCTAATGAATGTATACTTCTCTGGTCAAATCAGTTTCCAGCTCACATCAGGAAGAAGCTTTCTACTCAGATTGACAGGACTTATCTCTGACCTTTCCCAGTTTCCAGTGTCATAAATAGGTTCCAATAGCTTATAGTAGAGAAGGGGGATGAAGAAGTTGCCTGTTCTCAGCATCTTTGCAGATCAGACTGCTGATGCATGTGCAGACCCATAATGTATTTCCTTGTCACAGAGCCCTTTTCACCTTTGTATAGATTCTTCCTCCCAGATTTCATTCTTCTTAGGAAAGTGAGATCTCACTTGAAGTTCTTGCAATGCCCGTGTGAGTGGCTGAACATCTGTCACAGCAATGTTCTCATCAGCCCACAATTAATTAACTCATTGGTTTCCTACTCTCTAAAGACCCAAGTTCCCCTGAAATTTTGGGTTTCATGACTAAGGACTGATGAAAAGAAATGTTAAAGGTTTATCTCCCTATGCTAGCTGGAAATCTGATATGGTTGGTTCTTTAAATATATATTTATGGGTTTTTTCTAGAACAAGTCATATTGACTGCTACAAAGAAAACTCACAGTGGTATTTCAGTTATTGAAGTCCTACTGTAACTGAAGGTTAATAGCTGCTGTGGCAGTAGATACTCTATAAATCAATGGCAGAAACACATGAATCAGAATATCACCCCATTGAGGTACATCCCATCTCACTGTGGTCAATAGAAGTTGTGCTGCCAATGTCCATGGAAGCAGGAAATGTTCACGTGTCAGCAAATTTTAATACTAGTTATTGACACATATTGAGGATATTGGCTTTATGCACCCAGTTTTTGCTCTGGCAATGGCACTGTTTACGCCGGAATTGAAGTTCGGTTCTGAACCAAGATCCAGAATTTGGTTATTGGCATTTGCAACCAGAGAAGCTGAAATTATCTTAATGCCATGGGACTACATTCAAGGTTATTACCAGGCACTCAGGATGACAAGTATTTGGGCCAAGGTGTCTGTTAAGAGTGAACAACAGCTCATTACAAACCTTTCGATTCCTCACATGGTGCAGATTTCACCATAAGGAAGCAGTCACTGGAACAACCTCCAAAAGGATGGGGTGGACTCCTCAGCATTGGAGGTTTCCAAGGCACAGCTGGACAGGGTGCTAGCTAATCTCATCTAGATTCCCTTTTCCATCTAATGTCAGACCAAATGATCTCTGGAGGTCTCTTCCAACCTGAGTTGTCTTATGGCTCCATGTTCTATGACAACAGTAATTCTGGATGCCAGGAAATCCACCCATACAGGGCTTTACACAGCCATTATCCAAGTTTATATTCTTCCCTCTAGCCTATAATCAAAAGTTCATTACACTTGCCATCAAAGCGGAAAAAAACCCCAAAGATTGGCTTTAGACCTCTCCTGCTTGAAGGAAAATTTCAGTGGTAAAGATGCCAAGAGCTGATACTGCTTTTCTTCTGAGACTGCTTTACTGAAACCACCCCACTCTTTTGAAACATCCACAGGCACCTTAAGCAAATCATGTGTTGCAAACATAATTGTAGTGGGTGTGAACTCCATCTGGCTCGGGAAGCGCAGGCTCGCATCCTCCCCCCAGCCCGCCTGGGCTCAGCAGCAGAGCCAGTGCCACAATCCAGCAGAAAGGGGTCATGCTCATAAGCAGCATTTTGAGTGCATGCACAGGCACCCTTCTAAAAATATATCCCAGAGGAGTGCAGTCAAATGCAAACACTGCTCTTTCTGTAATAGATAGCGCTCTCTTTACTGGATTGGCTGGCACAAGATGATCATGGTCAAGTGATGCCTTGATTTTTGAAGACTGTTTTTTGAAAGAAAGAAAATACTGAAGAATGAACACAGGGACTGAGCTATTCAAATGAACACAGAGGAGCCTGGCATTCTGGTACTCCCCTTTGAAAATCACAGAAGCTGGGCCTGAAGTTTCCATTATTCTAATCACTTTCTATCAGATCATTTTTTAGTGTTTCAAATAGGTTACAAATAGCTTAACTAGCATTTTTCTTTTTTTTTAAGATGTGGTATCAAGCAATAATATCCCTTTTACATCCACTCAGCCATATACTTTTTTCTTTCCCAATTTTGCATTTGAAACCAGAATAACAGTTTACTTTTCAGAAATATATCTTCACAAGCATGAAATGACAAAGATTTTCATGGTGAATGATAAGTGCCATTTTAGTACTAATTTCTAGAGGGATGTGGGATAAATTCTGGAGCATAACTTTAATTTTTTATGTTTAGCTGAAGTCAGAAACATCCAGCCAGTAATGAAGCCAGGTGTCTAATGAACAAGACCACCCAAAAAAACCCTCAGAAGTCTGGCTGTTAGTGAAAGGTATTTCTTTAATCCTATCTGTCACATTTTCAGTGTGTTCTCATCCTTTTTCTGCTTAAATATAATCTTGGAGGATCATACTTAGAAAAGCCGTTCATTTATCAGCTAGGTTTGACATTTGCATGTATTTTTCTGGCTGGCCACCTTGCTCTAGGGAAGGCAGCAGCTGAGGACTGGGAGCCGCAGCAGGAGCAAGGACAGCCACCTCTGCAGGACTGTGAGGCTGTCAGTCAGTCCATCCCTCCTGCTCAGGAGACCCTCGAGGCAGGAGGGTGCGGAGGCACAAGCCACCAGCTCCTGTTTCCTCCAGCTTCTCCAGGGCCAGGTCTCCGGCTGACGGTGAGGGAGAGAAAAAGCACGCGGTCACCTCCCGGTAGAAGCGATGTTACTGCAGGATGAGCTAACAGTGAATACATTGCTCAACACCCATGGGAGGGACTTTTTAAATATCACCATGATCACTGGACCCTCCCCTTCAACCTGAGACGACGCTCAGAATAAATCAGTCTCTGACTGACAGCACCAAAGATTTAGTTTTTATCCCTATTACTAGCCTGAAAACATGAAATAAAAAGCCCATGGTGTGAGCTGTTTGAAGAGATATTTTGCATTTTTAAAAAGGGATGAAGGGGAAAAGAATTTGTGGGGATATAGACAGCTTTGCTGGGGAAAGCATCTCTCTGTTACCTTGAGCCGGCAGCCTTTTTTGAGTTTCAGCCATGACAGTCAGCTAGCCAAAAACTTAAACGAGAAAACACATCCTCTAAACGTGGTGGGGTCCCCTTGTGGTAGATGATTTCGACGGAGCTAAACTGGAATTAAGTCATCTGCCCAGCACACTGCTCTGTGCCTGGCAGCAGCAGCACGGGGCTGCCCACCCAAATCTCCCCGCAGCCCCCTGGGCACACGGAGCATCCCACGCCGCGCCCGCCGCTATCTCTGGCAGAGCTATATCGGGCCAGCAGCCGTGGGCTCTGTCCGCCTGCCTCCGCCACGGCAGCAGCACGCCACGGCATGACACGGCAGCCAGCCCTAACGAGAGGAGCAGGAGGCTGCTGCTGCTGCTACTGCCAGGGTGGAGAGCCTTTTCTTAAAAGCAAGGGCAAAATCGTGCTGGTGAGCAAATTGTCCTAGCAGGAACTGAGCAGGGCACCGTCAGACGTTCCTCTCCTCAATCACAGACTGATGCCTCTTAGAGGTGGGCTGATATTCAAGCGCTTTCTAAAACATGACACCTTCTAATACCAGATTGGGAAAAATAAAGAAGGACAGTCTGATAAACAACTGTCCCCACTTCATCCTGCTCCCCGGCTCCAATAGAGCTGAGAGTGCTGCTATTTGAGATGGGCAGAAACCGCTGGCTTTTGTTCAGAATCTATAGTGCAGTGGGCCCCTTCCTGGGGCAGGGAAGGTGGTAAGACTGGAGTCAGGCTTGAATTTCAGACAGATCTGGACTGCCCCAAAAGTCAAGAACATTTAGAGGAATTTGGCCAGACCCTTTTCTCCTCTGTAATTGATGCCTCTAGCTGTGAAATCTCTTTTTGTTGTTGCTTAGCCAGAAATCCCTCAGAAATGCCTGTTCTTACGAGATTTGTGGCCAGATTGCCAGAGGCTACAGTCATTTCGGCAGTGATGGACATATCAAAAGCCAGATATTAAACTCTTCCTGATTGTGCATTGGAAACTGCCCCAATGTTCATTCCAAAGATTTGCAGATTGTAATATTCAACCCAAGCCTCTTGGAGCCAGCCCAACCTTGAACCTGAAGCTATAGCTTGTCCAGCCTCAGGAAAAAAAAAAAAAGAAGCAGACAAAACCATAGCAGATTTGTATATAAATCAATAAGAAATAACAAACCAATAAACCAATACAATTATCAGTAGGATGGAGAAGTGAAATGAAAAAATCCTTTTGCTGCAACCTCCACAATCTGGTGCTCCTGCAAAGGTGTCTTGTCCTTCTTAACAGCAAACACAGCCACAAAGGGCCAAGCTGCCAAGAACTGATATGTCCAATGTTTATACCCATGTACCTGAACCCATGCTCTTTCATCTTCTTCCATCTTTATGCTGATAATGTACCAACAGTGAGATATAAAAGGTCTTTTGGGTTATCTAACCCATCCTTCTGGGGAAAAGGATAGGGCTCCGCATTTTGATAACTGCTGCAATCTCTCTTATGCATTATAAAACCCCTCATCACCACACCAGCAAAGAGCTGAGTAAAAGTGTTTTTTTCTTAGCTCCACCTTAAACTCAAAACTTTTGCTATTTTGAAGGAGAACTTTGTGCACAGTGCAAAGTTTAGTCTTCACCTCCTTGACACTGCCAGTGTCTTCAGGAGGGTGTAAAAGACAAACCTACTCTTGGCTGCAGCTTTATGATGGAGTGAATGGAATGGTAAGCTGCCAGGGGACACAGCCCCACAGCCTGGGCCCTGCACTTCATTCACTATCATGTGCCCACGTGCTGAGCTGGCTCTGAAAGCTGGCTGAAAATGAACCCTTTCCGTTTGTTTTTTTTTTTTAATTCCTCAGATTAGTTTTCAGCCAGCTCTGTCCTCTAATTCTTCTCTCTGTCCATAGTGGAAATCTATAAATAGGAAGAAAAGGTGGAACAAAAAGAAATTACAGGAAGGCACAGAGGTGGCAAGCCAGCGTTTTTCATCTTCAGGGCCAAGCTGATGGCTGGCGTAGTTACCCAAAATTACCCTTGCTTTTGAGCTGGAGAAACCGAGCTCGGGGTTCGTGACGGCTTTGAGGGGATGCCCGTGCAGGCTGCCACTGCAGGCATTAGTAGACCAAAAGAGGCAGTGGCACTCACCAGAGCTATTTTGTGAATGGAGCTCTCAGCAAGAAAGCTTTCCCTCTTGCCCTCCAGTTTCTTTACTCCTAGTTGCACTGTCATTTAACCCCCTGCAATCCCTCTCCTTGCCAGCTGGGCTTCAGGCATTTGTTGCCCATGGGAGTCGTAGGTACCAGGTCTCTGTCATTCAGGTCTGAACATTGACGCGAGTGGTTTGTGAAAGAGAGGGACCGGCAGCTGGTCCAGGACCCTGCAGCACGGCCAGCACAGTAGGACTGCAGACTGGGGGGAACTGGGAGGAATGGAAGCAAACAGTAATTTACACTCCGACGAGCTCCCTTTGGCACCTGGAGATGCCACAGACGGGTGGTGAAGGTCAGGGCTGAGCTGTGAGTGAGGGGAAACTGCGGTGAAAGATCCACGGGAGAAGACTGTAGGGGTTTTGTCTGGTTGCTTTGCCCTGGGAGAAGCCCATGCTGGCACCCTGAGGTCCCTCTCGTGCTGCTGGAGGGGACGGCTTGAGGACGGTTCCGGGAGGGGGGCCTGGGTGATGGAGTACCCCAGAACAAGCTTTATCCCCAGCAGAGCTCATCGGAGCCTCGGACGGCCCCACGCCCTCCAGCCAGTCCCATCACACCTGTAGCCTGCCCCCAGAGGATGGGGTGCGATGGCTGGGTGCCATACTCCCAGCCGCAGGACTCCCCAGGGCTGTCCCACGCGTGACCCCTTTCGCCACGCCACCCTCTGCCGTGTCGCCGCCGGGCTGCTGCCGCCGGGCTGGAGCACCAGCAGAAAGGCCGGGAGAGACCAGTCCCCCTCCTTCCCCGTTCCCCCCAAACCTCAGCCCGAGGGTGACGTCATGGTGGGGGAGGGGCGGGCAGGGGGAGGGGACCCCCGCGCGTCCCTGTCCCCCTGCACGCT